>CM033476.1:307116201-307204164 GCA_019447015.1 Hymenochirus boettgeri
CTCTCCTAATCCCTTCTATAATATACTTGATAGTTACTCCCTTTGGTAATTCTTCTAGTAATTACTTTGCATAGTGTTACCCCTTGTATCCCTTCTAATTAATATACTTGGATAGTTACCCCTTAAGTAAGCCTTGAATCACATATACTGCCCACTGTTATCCTCACTAATCCCTTGCTATTAATATACTTGGCATAGTTACCCCTTGTAATCTCTTCTATTCATATACTTGGTCATAGTTACCCCTTGTAATCCCTTCTATTAATTTACTTGGCATAGTTACCCCTTATAATCGCCCTGAATCAACATTACTGCCACTGTTATCTCCCTAATCCCTTCGAATTTAAGTCACTTGGCATAGTTACCCCTTGTAATCCCTTCTATAATATATTGGCATAATTACCCTGTGTAATCCCTTCTAATTAATATACTTGTTTTGCATAGTTAACCCCCGTTATAATACCTTGAATCACCATAACTTGCACTGTTACCTCTCCTAATCCCTTCTTTAATATACTTGGCATAATTACACCTTGTAATCCTTTGATCAATTTTTTTGGCATAGCTACCCCTTGTATCCTCTTCTATTAATATATTTGTAATGTTTTCCCTTATAGCCCCTTTAAAACAATATGCTGGCAGTAACCCTTCTTAATCCCTCTATTATATACTTGGCATAGTTATGCCTTGTAATTCCTTTAATCACATATTCTGGCGCTAGTCCCCCTTGTAATCTCTTCTATTAATATACGTGTCATAGTTACCCCTTATAACCCTTTAATCAAACCTATACTGGCACTATCACGTCAATAATGAGAGATTAGCAGTGCAGTAGATGTTGATTCAAGGGATTTAAATAGGGGTAACTATGCCCAGTAATATTAATAAAGGGAACAAGGTTAACACTATGCCCAAGTAATTACTAGAAGAGATTACAAAGGGGTAACTAATCAAGTAATAATTAATAAAGGATTTGAGAGGTACAGTGGCAGTGATATGTTTGATGTCAGGAGATTGATTATGCTGAATGGTTCTAATCTATGCCATGTATATTAATAGAAGGGATTACAGGAGGGTAAACTATGCCAAGTTTATTAATAGAAGGGATTACAAGGGTAACTATGACAATATATTAATAAAGGGATTACAGGGGTAAACTATTCCAAGTATATTAATAGAAGATTTATAGAGGAAGGACAGTGAAGTATATGTTTGATTAAAGGGATTACAAGGGGTAGCTATGACAGGTATATATTGATCAAGGGATTACAGGGGTAATTAATGTCAAGTATATTAATAGAAGGGATTACAAGGGGGTAACTGTGCCATCATATGTTGATTAAAGGGTTTATAAGGGGTAACTATGCTAAGTATATTAATAGAGAGATTATAAGGTATACACTATGCCAGTATATTAATAGAGGGATTACAAGGTAACTATGCCAAGTATATTAATAGAAGGGATTAGGGAGGTAACATGTGGCAGTATATGTTTTGATTAAAGGGATTACAGGGTTAGCTATGACAGGTATATAGATCAAGGGATTACAAGTGGGTATTATTCAGTATATATAGAAGGGATTACAAGGGGGGTAACTGTCCATCATATGTTGAATTAAAGGGGTTATAAGGGGTAACTATGGCCAGTATATTTAATAGAAGAGGTTATAAGGTGTAACTATCCAAGTATATAATAGAAGGGATTAGAGAGAGGTAACAGTGGCAGTATATGTTTGATTAAAGGGATTACAAGGGGTAGCTATGACAGGTATATATATTGATCAAAGGGATTACAGGGGTAATTATTCAGTATATTAATAGAAGGGATTACAAGGGTAATTGTGCATCAATTGTGATTAAAGGGGTTATAGGGTAACTATGCCAATATATATAGAAGAGTTAAAGGTGTAACTATGCCAAGATATTAACAGAAGGGTTAGAGAGTAACAGTGCCATATTTTGTTTGGTAAAATATTACAAGGGTAATTAAGGAAATACAATACTTGAATGTATGTTAATTAAAGGGATTTCTGGGGGTCAGTACAGTATGAACAGACTTACTTTGTGCTGAATTAACTTTCTTTTCCTTAGTAAGATCCGTATGTGGTTTTAGTGATTTCTCCATCTCTAGTTCTACCGATCTCACGTTGTCCTTTCTTTCAATTGTCAGTTAATAACTGTTATAGTCCTCAATGACAACATTTAGCACATGGGCCTTGGCTGTCTTTACTTCCTTGTCCAATCTCTACAGACCTCCTGTAGCCTCGGGTTTAATTGTTATACCAACAGTCAAGTTAATATACAGTTATTAAATAATCAAACCCTCAATACGGGACCAAGTCTATATAGGTGATGTATCCCAAATCATGATGAGGCCTAATTGTGGTACTGTACCTTTAAAACACCATGATACTTAGTGTTTTCCATATTATATACACTAACTGTACCAGGATTTTGGTTTAAGTGATTACAAAGTGTAACTGTACCAGGATATGTTGGTAAGGGATTACAAACTGTAACTGTAACCAAGATACTGTATGTTGATAAAGGGATTACAAACTGTAACTGTACCAGGATATGTTGGTAAGGGATTACAAACTGTAACTTATTACCAGGATATGTTGGTAAAGGGATTACAAAAACTGTAACGTAACCAGGATATGTTGGTAAAGGGATTACAAACTATTAACTGTACCAGGATATGTTGTAAGGGATTACAAACTGTAACGGTACCAGTGATATGTTGGTAAAAGGGATTACAACTGTAACTGTACAGATAATGTTTGGAAAGGGTTTACAAACTGTAACTGTACCAGGATTTTTGGTAAAGGGATTACAAAACGTGTAACGTACCAGGATATGTTGGTAAAGGGATTACAAACTGTAACTGTACCAGGATTTGTTGGTAAAGGGTTACAACTGTAACTGTACCAGGATATGTTGGGTAAAGGGTTACAAACTGTAAACTGTACCAGGATTGTTGGTAAAGGGATACAAACTATAACTGTACCAGTGATATGTTGGTAAGGGATTACAACTGTAACTGTACCAGGATATGTTGGTAAGGGATTACAAACTGTAACTGTACCAGGATATGTTGTAAAGGGTTTACAAACTGTAACTGTACCAGGATATTTTGGTAAAGGGATTACAACTGTAACTGTACCAGGATATGTGGGTAAAGGGATTACACTGTAACTGTCAGGATTGTTGGTAAGGGTTAACAAACTGTACGTACAGGATATGTTTGGTAAGGATTAAAACTGTAACTGTACCAGGATATGTTGGTAAAGGGATTACAAACTGTAACTGTACCAGGATATGTTGGTAACAGGGATTACAAACTGTAACTGTACAGGGATATGTTGGTAAGGGATTACAAACAAACTGTAACTGTACCAGGATATGTTGGTAAAGGGATTCAAACTGTACCTGTACCAGGATATGTTGGTAAAGGGATTACAAACTGGAACTTGTACCAGGATATGTTGGTAAAAGGGATTACAAACTGTAACTGTACCAGGATATGTTGGTAAAGGGATTACAAACTGTAACTGTACCAGGATATGTTGGTAAAGGGATTACAACTGTAACTCTACCAGGATATGTTGGTAAAAGGATTTACAAACTATAACTCTACCAGGATATGTTGGTAAAAGGATTACAAACTGTAACTGTACCAGCATATGTTGGTAAAGGGATTACAAACTGTAACTGTACCAGGATATGTTGGTAAAGGGATTACAAACTATAAACGTACCAGGATATGTTGGTAAAGGGTTACAAACTGTAACTGTTACCGGATATGTTGGTAAAGGGATTACAAACTGTAACTGTACCAGATATGTTTGGTAGGGATTACAAACTGTAACTGTACAGGATATGTTTGGTAAGGATTACAAACTGTAACTGTAACCAGGATATGTTGGTAAAGGGATTACAAACTGTAACTGTTACCAGGATATTTTGTAAAGGATTACAACGTAACTGTACCAGGATGTGTTGGTAAAGGATTACAAACTGTAACTCTAGAAGATAGTGGTTGGTAAAAGGATTACAAACTATACTGTACTACCAGATATGTTGGTAAAGGATTACAAACTGTAACTGTACGCAGGATATGTTGGTAAGGGATAACAAACTGTAACTGTACCCAGGATATGTTGTTTAAGGATTACAAACTGTAACTGTACCAGGATTGTTGGTAAGGGATTACAACTATAACTGTACCCAGGATATGTTGTAAAGGATTACAACATACTGAGGATATTTTAAAGTCAACGGGTAACTGTACCAGGAGTAGTTGGTAAAGGATTACAAACTGTAACTGTACCAGGATATGTTGGTAAAGGGATACAAACTGTAACTGTACCAGATATGTGGTAAGGGATTCAACTGTCTAACTCTAACCAGGATGTGGTAAAGATTACAACTATAACTCTACCAGGATATGTTGTAAAAGGATTACAAACTGTAACGTACCAGGATATGTTTGTAAGGATTACAACTGTAACTTTACAGGATATGTTGGTAAGGATTAGAAACTGTAACTGTACCAGGATATGTTGGTAAGGCATTCAAACGTGTAACTGTAACAGGCAGTGGTGTAGCTATAAGACTTATGGGCCCTGATGCAAAATTTTGGCATGGCCCCCCAACACCGCCTCCAAACACAGATCGGCACTGCAAACCAAATAATCATTGGTAAAATGCTTTGTATAGTAACCACTGGTAAATAGTTGGCACAAAGACTGGTTAAATGCTTACATGCAGACACTGCTAAAAATGCTTTGTTCAGACCACTGGTAAAATAGTTTGCACACAGACTGGTAGTTTTTGGAACCTTAGCACAAAATGGGCCCCTTCTTGCCAAGGGCCCTGTGTGGTCGCATCCCCCTGCAGCCTTGTTAGCTATGCCCCTGGTACCAGGATATGTTGGTAAATGGATTACAGCATATCTCACTCATCTGACTATACCCACTGGTATCACACATGCACACAACCACCTGATTTCTCTAAGTCATTTCTGGCTTTGGGAACAATGCAAAATAATTTACTTTTATTTTTTTTAATCATACAGCCTACATTATATTGTACTTTATAACAGTGTATCACTGAACTGTTACATGGGAAAAGCCGTCAAGTCTGTCGGTCTTTTCTTCTTTCATTTTAGTCAATTCTATATTTATTCATTTTGAGAATAAATAAATAATAACAAGCAACACAACCAGTTAATTCAGGTTAATATTTAACAGTATTGTTAAACTCCAGAGTCACTCTAGCACACTGGTGTTGGCCTTGGCCTAAAGTTTGTAGGTGCAATCCTTCATGCCCCCTACCCAGGGGTTAAGGGCATCCCCCCCCCAAACAAAAATGTAACACCCACTGTATACTTAAAAAAAAAAAAACTTACCTTACACATATCTCTTCCTTATGGTTCTCCTGCAGTGCTTGTCCAAAGTCCAGGAAGCTGACGAGTAGTAGGTGTCTTCCTGTTCAAAAGGCTTTTGCCTCCACCCCCACCACTGTGTCAGATTGTTAAAAAAATCAGAACTTACAGACCTTTTCTCTCCCACGTGCGCTCTCCATCACTGCAGCCACATCTGTGATTGGCTGCCTCTCGCCAATCATAGCCCGCGGCTGCCGGTCAGCCCCTGTTTTGCTAGTTCCGGCAGAAGGGAGCCAGATCATGCACCACAGAGCAAGGGACTGTAATAGCGTTCTGAATCTTACTTTAACAATCTGACCGGTGGTTTGGGGGTGGGTAGGGATGCTCTACATTATATAAAATTTTACTGCAAGGTAATTCAATAACAAATGATAAGTGGAGCATCACTACTTCTTGTTTTCACAGTTTATTGTGCAAAAACATTTTGGGGTGCTTACTGCCCCCTTAACCCTGAAAAGTAGTGTGCTCCTCTTACTTTGTTTGCTTATTGGATTATATTGATTGTAAGGTAGCATAGTTAAAAGCACCACTGGAATTCCTATAACCTAACACAGTAAGTTAGTTATAATAGTGGGCTTATTATAGTCCAGACAGGGGGCACCATTAGGAAGTGAAACCAAATTGGGAATTGGAGAACCTGGTGTTCTCTATAGAATTAACCAGACCAAAGAGATCAACTCATCACTGAAAATGTAAGTGGCTTCAATGGATCATCTTCTGATATTCCTGTTTAATTAAGGGTTACAAAGGGAGATGCCCACTTCCATTTTGTTTAAATCTTTAGGAATGTCCTAAGCAATTGGATCCCGTGGGTAACCATGGCAGGAGAGTAATATCTTTTTATTTTTGGACGTCTTAGAAAACATTTGATGGTCTGAAAATGATTGTATGATGTGGAATGATGTGCGTGTGTACTTTCCATAAAATGCACATTCACTGCAAAAAACCAAGGGCAGCAGATTAAAGGATTTACTTAAAGGGCCATGACGGATTGGCTGCTCCCTGAAAAACCAGGAACATTGGGCTGAATATAATGGAAAATGGTTCTAAATTACATAGGCAACTAAAATAGTTTCTGTGCAAAAAAAATTCACCTTATGTAAAATACTGATTTGATGATTGAATTGAAAACGTAACTGTCTTCATTGAGGATTTGGTTTACAGCATTGTGACAAGTCAGGGAAAGTCCCTTTATTTAATAGAAACATAATTACATCTATTAACTATACCGATTGTCTACTGTGATCATGTTTTATCTCCCTCTTGGGCTCCTCAAGGTTGTAGTGAATTGTGACATCTTTAGGCATATCCTGAATGTTACATGGGAACTATGTTTTAGTTTTTAAAACGGAGGACAGCTGGAGGTATGCAATCACTACTCGGATACGAGGGTCGACTAAAATGATGATGATTTAATAGTGAACAACACACATCAAAAATACAATGTTTCAGGGGCCTGTGATCACCTGGAAGGGGGCAAGGTCCCCGAAACGTTGTGATTTTTGATGTGGTTCACTATTAAATCATTACTTCGGAGTGCGACCCTCGTATTCGTGTGTTGCTATAATCGCCTTGGCCCCTGAAGGTGGGGGACTGTGAGGTGTCCAGCAGCCATCCAGGTTAGTGTGCGTTCAGAACCATTTGCACTGTTGGACAGCCTGCAGGTAATAGTTTTAATGTGTGCACCTGTGGGGGGAAATTCAGTGAAACAAGTTCCTTGTTAAAAGCAATATGAAGCTGTTTAACAAGACGTTTAGAGCTAGGCCACACCTGCACCTTTTAACATCCAGAAGCGCCCCGCTAGTCGAAAGGGCTACAGGAAAGCCAAAAGGGGGTAGGGGCCACAGCCCCTCTTTTTAGTGCTATTCAGTGGAACCGATTGGTACTGAGAGACTCACTTTTGGACACTTTTCCTAAAAATGCAGTTCTGTCTCTTTTTGGTACAGTGCCCTGTGCAAAATCTCCTGCATATGCAATTTAGTCTTAGTTTCCCCTTAAAACCGGTGGAATAATATTCAGTGTTTACTTTGCCGATTGGAGGGCAGATTGGACACTAATTTTTTATTATAGATTCAGAAAGATCTACTGTGACTTTAGCTTATAATTTGCTTTTCAATTAATTAGCAATCCAAGATAGAGGGGGAAAGTTAAAATTCATTAACGTTTGGGCTGTATCTCAAGAAAAACTTGATGACATGTGTGTAGTAAGATTGTCACGTTTAAAGGACAACAATATCAAAAACAACATCACCCCCCATTACATGTCCACACTTCCAGCAACTGAAATCACTTACTCACATTTACAACACATCCTGCCGCCCTTTAGATATCACACAGCCAAAGATGAGTTCTAAAAAGCCCACTCCTAGCTGGCTGGTGGAAATGTCATTGGCTGGTGGTACATGTCTGTTCAAACCTCTATCCTCCTCCTCTGCCAGTCAAAAAAACTTGAACATCCTGTTGCTAGGATACAAGCCTACATAATCAAGCTGATCAAGGGTGGGCGGGAGTGTTTTCTCTGCATGCTAGCTTTGAGTGACAGAGGCAGACCAAATTGTTATGGCCCATTCACAGAATGGCTAATTGAAGGCAGAGAGAGGCTCCAAATCAAAAAAAGATCTATGGGGAGGGCTGCTACCTTTACTCTTTTAAAAGCATTTTTTAAAAAAAAAATGCAGTTATTCCTTTAAGTGCAAACTATAAGGTCTCCCTGACACACAATACTGATATATTAACAGGGTCTCTCTCTGTCAACAGAAAAACATCACTGATGTCAAGAAATGAAATAAGAGAGGTAGAGTATAGGCATTAGAGTTCGCTTTACTCGCAGGCCGAACAGTAACAGGTGTCTAGGGGCTGCCTGTGGTTGGAAGGGTGGTTGTCAATCTCCCTTCACCAATCCACCCCCTTAGGGGTGTTGGTCTATGTTTAGGGTGGAGCTAAGGCGCCAGGCTTTCGTGGGCCTAAAGGCTCCTGGGGTGTAAATCTGTCCCTGCAAATAAGGAATGGAGACTTTGGGTAATTTTGCATGTCACTAAAAGCGCCAAATGTACAATATAAATTTATTAAATGAGAAAAGAGCAGGTATTTGTAGGTGTACACGATATTCATAAGGCATCCATAAAACACATTAGTCAAGTACTTGGCGAAGGGGTCATCCATTCGTTATAAAAACTCATTCCTTTCTTACCCATCATCCTCTACAGCAGTTCACGCCCTCTCTTGCCACCAATACACAATATAGTTAAGGGAAATAAAAGGGTGTTTTTAAAAAGGCGAAGGGATCAGCTCAGCTAAAGTTGTTTTTAATGTTCAGTTTTCCTTTAAACACCGGATAAAAGCGTGATTTGCATACCACAAGGTTTTTTTTTCGGGCCATTTTGATGTATCCATTCATCGTTCCCCATAGGATTCTCCATAACTGGTAAATAAAAGACATATTCAGTTTAGTATAACATTGTATTTGTTTGAACCTTAGTATGGCCCATACACACACCAAATAAAGATTGTAAGGGATATAAAATCACATGACAAGCTTACCATGCATGTAATGATGACAAGATTGGACCATTATTTTCCTAATCAGGCATGATGAGGGGAATTTATGTGAATTGTACCATATTTATATGATAATTATACTAGATGCTGGCACATCATTCTGTATGAAGGGGTCACAGATCAGGTAGGTGGGTACGAGGTAAGTTCATGAGACATGGAAATAGCACTGCTGCCCTGACTGCAACGTGATTGAAATTAAATACATTGCATGTGTTATTGGTAGTGTGTCCCTGGCTTTTCCTCCTGTCATAACCCCCATATGCAACCAGAGATTGTCCCCATAAGGGTGAATAACGATGGCTTCAGGAAGGGTTGAGGAAGACAGGGGAGAAGTGAAGATAAGTTACCTTGCCTTGTAAAGCAAGGTTACAATCTGGATATGCACATTCACCCCTCTTACTGACCCATCACAGACCCGCTAGTTATAACCCACTGACAACCTAGTTACAGCTACTGATCTGTCACCTTATGTCTCATCCCCATCTCCTCTAGACTGTAAGGTTACAATCTGGACCTGGACACTTCTACCACCCCTCTTACTGACCCATCACAGACCGACTAGTTATAATCCACTGACAACTTAGTTATTATGATACTGATCTGTCACCTTATGTCTCATCCCCATCTCCTCTAGACTGTAAGGGTTACAATCTGACCTTGGACACTTCTACCCCCTCTTACTGACCCATCGCAGACCGACTAGTTATAATCCACTGACAACTTAGTTTATGATACTGATCTGTCACCTTATGTCTCATGCCCATCTCCTCTAGACTGTAAGGTTACAATCTGGCCTGGACACTTCTACCCCTCTTACTGATCCATCACACGACCCGCTAGTTTAATCCACTGACAACTTAGTTATAGTTACTGGTCTGTCACCTTATGTCTCATCCCCATCTCCTCTAGACTGTAAGGTTACAATCTGGACCTGGACACTTCTACACCCCTCTTACTGATCCATCACAGACCCTGTAGTTATAATCCACTGACAACTTAGTTATAGCTACTGATCGTGTCACCTTATGTCTCTCCCCATCTCCTCTAGACTGTAAGGTTACAATCTGGACCTGGACACTTCTACCCCTCTTACTGATCCATCACAGACCCGCTAGTTATAATCCACTGACAACTTATTTATAGTTTACTGATCTGTCACCTTATGGTCTCATCCCCATCTCCTCTAGACTGTAAGGTACAATCGGACCTGGACACTTCTAACCCCTCTTACTGATCCATCACAGACCCGCTATTATAATCCACTGACAACTTAGTTATAGCTACGGTCTGTCACCTTATGTCTCATCCCATCTCCTCTAGACTGTAAGGTTACAATCTGGACCTGGACACTTCTACCCCCCCTTGACCCTCACAGACCCCTAGTTATAATCCCTGACAACTTAGTTACAGCTACTGAATCTGCTTCACCTTATGTCCTCATCCCCATCTCCTCTAGACTGTAAGGTGTACAATCTGGGCCTGGACACTTCATACCCCTCTTACTGACCCATCACAGACCGACTAGTTATAAACCCACTGACAACCTAGTTACAGCTACTGATTCTGTCACTTATGTCTCATCCCCATCTTCTCTAGACTGTAAGGTTACAATCTGGACCTGGACACTCTACTTACCCCTCTTACTGACCCATCACAGACCCCTTAGTTATAATCCACTACACCTAGTTACAGCTACTGATTTTGCTTCACCTTATGTCTCATACCCCATCTGCCTCTAGACTGTAAGGTTACAATCTGGACCTGGACACTTCTACCTCCTCTTACTGACCCGACCCTCGCAGACCGCTAGTTATAATCCCACTGACACTTATTATAGATACTGATCTGTCACCCTTATTCTCATCCCCATCTCTCTAGACTGTAAGGTTACAATCTGGACCGACACTTCTACCCCTCTTACTGATCCATCACAGACCCGCTAGTTATAATCCACTGACACACTTAGTTATAGTTACTGATCTGTCACCTTATGTCTCACCCCCATCTCCTCTAGACTGTAAGGTTACAATCTTGGACCTGGACACTCTCCCCCTCTTTACTGATCCATCACAGAACCCGCTAGTTATAACCCACTGACAACCTAGTTACAGATATGATCTGCTTCACCTTATGCCTCATCCCCATCTCCTCTAGACTGTAACTCTCTGGCAGGGCCCTCCATCCTATTGTACCACAGCAATGCTGTAACCTTACCACATTGGATGCTGCTGGACCAGCCTTAAAGTATTGGCACTTTGTATTACATGCACTAAACCCTTTGGTATGTAACATATATGGTTTTCCTATGTATATTAATGCAACTGTAAGCGCCATGGAATATGTTGGCGCTATATAAATCTAAAGTAATAATTATGTATAAACCCCATTTAATGAGATCCCCCGGGAGGTAATGAATCAGCTCAGTTGTTCTGTTACATTTCCATATTTTACCTGTTCTTCACCAGCCGTAAGTCCAGTCCGTTCTCAGTCCCGTACCAACCACTAACAAAGCGTGGTCCGAGATTTAAGTGCGTTATTGCAGTATTTGTTATCATAAAAACGCCTGTCACAAGGAAAAACAGAGAGCTATCATGTGTTAAAGCAATGCTAAATACTACAAGACGTGTATACAAGTGCTCAGATTGCAGCTATGAAATTAAAAGGCAATTAAATCCCTTTTACTTATAGTACCCAGTGTGATGTACCTAAACCATGAGGCCCCTTCCTGGGGTCCTCTCCTAATTCCTTAGAATGAGCCCAGCAAAGTCAGCTTTGTGAAGCCGATATTTGGTCTCCCCTGTCATAGGACTGAGCATGTGGAAACTCTCCTTGCAGAGCATGCGTTTCCATTGATCAAATACCAGGTTTAGTGAGGGAAGGTACAGAATCGGCTTTACAAAGCCGCTTTGTAGGCTCGTCTGCTCCATGTAGGTAAGAACCCAGAGGTGAGGACCTAGCAGTTTAGAACCCTCACCCTGGGTAATATAACAGGGGGTTTAATTTGCCCTTTAACGCTCTGCCTGGCTTTCCTATAAGCTGGCAGTAAAAAAGCTATGAAAGAGCTGGGAACACAATATTGAATTTTTGCGGCAGGGGTCTTTTTGTGAACCCAGACACAGACACCACTCTTCCCTCCTTTGTAAGAGTTTAGCCTGACTTTAAAGGGCATGACCAGCCCTAGAATAATGTTTCAACATTTGAGTAGAAAACACACAAACCCTAAAAATCAATATACTAACAGAGCCCAGAAGTGCAGTTTAAGTAAGTGTTAAGCCCGTTGTTGCCGCAGTGGAAGCTCAGGTGAGCATGTGCTAAAGCTCTCTAAACTTTCACTGAGCCCTGTAAAGGCAGAAGATCGAGTGCAGAGATTGGCTTAATAATTCAGTTCACCTGTGCTTCTGGGTTCTGTGAATATAACAGGTTTTAGGGATTGGGAGTTTTTTTTTGTTTGCTGCCTTAATATAAAATATTAATTTAGGGGTGGACCTGCCCTTAATACAGGAGATCTCTGGCCTCTCACTCTCTGTTATTAACAATATTGAGATGAAGTTAGCAACATAATTTCTCCATAAGGAACCAACCTTTTTTGTAGTATATGAACTCATTGTGTTTGAACTATGTGGCACTGACACTGGTCCATGGTAGCAACTGCCATCATAAGGCTTGTTCATTTCCTGGATGGTAGGTTGACAAAAGGAACATTTAGCAGCCATCTTTTGCCCGTTGAAGAGACAGTTTCCCACCACCTGAGTTAAAAACGGGCAAAATAGATTTACATTCTATAAGCATGGAATCCACTTGACTGACCAATGAACTAGATTGTAAGCTCACCGGGGCAGGACCTAGCACTTCCATTTATATAATTTATATATTTATGTCTGAACTTTTTTATGTATTTGTTCCCCTTTTGTGACTTTATTGTATTTTGTTGTTGTATAGCGCTGCGTCCCCAACAAACTATACATATATACATACAACATACATACATGTTTAAATAAACTATACATACAATAAAGATATTATCCTTTCTGGGGGGTGTGACATATGTATGTTACAGCCTTAAAATGCATTTTGCTTTTGACCTAACTTTCACCACATGCATTTCCAATAGACTTTGCTTGTAGACCCACAGTGTTTGGCTTACTGTCCTAGTAAATAAGACATCTCATTTAACTAATTTTATTTAACAAGAAAAATCAGCTTTGTCTTCTATAATGCTCATAAAGATATATAGGATAAAAAGAGTAGAAAAAGGCATTTCAGGCTTAATTGGAACCTGAATTTACAGACTGGGATGTGAGGAATTTGATTTTGGTTTGTCAATTACTCGTATGAATTATAACCTAATTGCTAAAGTCTAGTTTTTGACTTGTTTCTTATTTGTATACGGTCTGGAGATGAGTAATATATAGATTTTTGTGGTCATCAATATGCCTTAAGGTTTGTCTTTTTTTATCCTTTTGTCAGGGCGCTTACCATTAAGCAAACTGAACATTTGCTCAGGGCTCCCCCCTGTGGAACTTTCTGCAATACTGCAATTTAGCACGAATTCACCAGTCAGTGTTTGTCAGCCCACCACAACCACCTCTACAAACCACGCCTATGTTCCCTGATGAAGCCACGCCGTGCCTCACATGCTGCCCCCGTCTGCCTATAGGGGCATTTAAAAGTTGTTTTCAGGTGGCAAAAACCCTAGGAACACTCCTGCCTTTTGTCATGTCATTGCAGAAAAACTGTAGGAACCCAATGATAAAGAACATTTTTATTACCACAAAGAAAGTTTACAAATAAACTTTGAATTGGCCTGAATTGGCTGCATGCCTAGCTGCCAGTTTTAATCTTACTATGGTAGTTAAATTTCATAATCCATTCTGATTAAATATTTGTATTTTTATTATGTACTGGTATTATAATATATTGTGGCTGTGGCCATATACATTTAGTCCTTACTTTATTTCACAACAGCAGCTGAAGCAAGCAACTCCTTTATTCAGAAGCATGCTATTGGGAAAACTAGTCACATGTTATAGAGACAGGGGAGAGATAGGTCAGAGAAAGGGGTGCGGGAAGAGCGTGTTGGGGGAATTGAGAGTGTGCACGGAAAGTGAAGGTTTGGGGAGTGGGTGGGGCTTGACTGCAGGTTGCCAGGATTTAAGCCTTGAATGCAGGACTCAGGATTTGCATCATTCAACATAAGGACATCGGGTCAATTGAGTCAAAATATTGGACCAAGAATCCATTTAAGAAATTAATTCGGGCACATTGGTATATTTGCCAGATTGGTGCGGTTCCTGGTGCTTTACACCCAATTAGATCGAAAACAAATTGGTAAGTGTTGGCCCATTGCCAGATTTGGCTTGTTTAATATTAGGCCTTATTTACCTACCGAAGTTCCAGCTTCACCGGCCGGACAATTCACTTGCATGAACATTAAATGTAATGTCAACAGCAAATGTTTGTGCTGATGGTTTGTCTGACACGCTGGATAGACCAGCAGTGTAATGGATAGACACAATGGTGTACTGTAGTTTAAAAAAGGACCCATGGGAGAGGCATGGTTATAGCCATGTTCTGGCTGGTGTCAGGTGTGTCCTGGTGGACCTGGGCAAGCCAAAAGAGTGACCTAGTTTGTGCTCTGGGCGCTGCTATTTTTGCCCCCGCCTGTCCCAGGTTGGGCACCCCTGCTATAGCTTCACATAAGTCTACTTGGCACTTTGCTGTTTGTGTGGTTTCAGAAAGCAATGGAATTCCACCACTCCAACCTTCATTTTGAACAATTAGATTGACCCTAGATTATTTCTGGCGCAGATCGCACACCAATAGAAGGGCCCCCATTTCCTCGCGCTGCGACCCTTTTCTCAGCGCAGGCGATCCACCATTTTTGGTGCACATCGCATGCGCTGCATTAGGGGTACATCAAAGCAAAGTGACTCCTAGTGTATAAGCAGGTGTGTAACTGTCCTGTGTTATGTGGTGTTTTCTGATTCCTTTCCTGTTATGGATAATAACTTCAGCTTCATTCCATAGTTGATGATGGATTGAAGAATTTGGCATAAATCCCCTATGCATCCCTTGTTTCCTGTAATGTTTGAACAATCCAACAGTTCTTGTTCGTGAAGAGATATTAGTTGGCCTGTTTTCTTTTTCCACTGGCATTCCAGAGCCCCCCACACCTGCTAAAGGCAATAGCAAATCCACATTGCCCTAGAAAACATGGAGTTATGCAATTATACACAATGGCTTAGTTTATAGACTTATGGGCCCTGATGCAAAAATTTTGGCATGGGCCCCCCAACCACCGCCGCAAACACAAATCGCACTGCAAACCAAAAATCATTGGTAAACTGCTTTGGTATATAACCTGGTAAAATAGTTTTGCACACAGACTTGTAGTTTTTGGAACCTTAGCACAAAATGGGGCCCCTTCTTGGCCAAGGGCCCTGGTGCGGTCGCATCCCCCTGCACCCCTGGTAGGTTCCCCCCCCTGATTACAGATGGGAAATGTCCTACCTCCAGAGTAAGTATACTTACCTCCTTAACCCCTTCTTACCCCCAACCCACATACTTACCCTAGCTACATGTATATCTGCGCTCAACACTTAATGACCTGTGTATAGGGATTGGCACTGTCTGCTAAGTGCTGCCCATATCCCTATCTGGTAGGATGGCAAGATGACAACCTTATTGTGGATTAGAATATTTCCTGTTAGTGGCGTATCTACCAAACAAAAGGGTTATTTAATAAAAGTTCTTATCGTTTAAATGGTGCTATTTTGCCCAACCAATCAGATGTTACGTTTCAAATGTTAATAAGATCTAATTGGTTGGGGCAAAATTAGCACCATTTTAAACGATAAGAACTTTTATTGAATCTCCCTGAATGTGGTCTCTCAGTCTGTCCATAGGAGGCACAGCCAACACCCAAGGATAAAAGCTCCTGTGCCTGGTCTATTATTTTCTGGTTTTTGGCAAAGAGTTTTCTGAAAAATGTTGTTTCTCTGGAAGAATTCTGACCAGAAGACTGTAAATATTGTACTGGGCAATCAATCAGTTGTGTAACCAGTCATGAAAATGACCATTGGGTTTATAATAAACACCTACCGGTACTTGATTTTTGGAAAGAAATGCAAACGGGAACACAAAGAAATCCCCAAAGAAATCTCCATCCACAAGGGAGATTGTATGTTCCCCGGGTGACGAATTGGATTCCCACACCAATATCCAGATATAATGTTTAACTGTGTGATACCTGATTCTTCACTCTAGTCACACAGCCCTTTTCTCTCCATCTATGCTGGTGGTAAAGCCGCCATCAATTCCATTGGTAATTCCAGTCCCAATTGGTCCAATGAGCTTCTTGGGCTATAAAGCCCTTCATTTCCCTGCCACACTCCTTCCTGTCTGACGGAGAGGGAAAAAGTCACAAATTTACATTTTTTCACAATATCTGAGGGAAAAGTCTCCTTTCACACATAGACTGATAGACTGATATCCTCCAGTGTTGTGCACACTATTTTATTATGATATAAAAACACTCATTACTTGCGGTTCCACGTGGCTGAATGTCCGGTTCCACGGCAGAAATATCTGCTGGTGTGTACCCAGCCTAAGAATTGGGGTTGGTTTTATCCTCGATCCCCCCGATACATTCCTTGCGACCGGCCCAAATTGGACAGTTTAAAGAGAGTCACAGATTCTGAAAGTGGGTTGGGGTCTGACTCTGTACTGGGACAGTTGTGGGAATTTGATTTTGGGTTTGTTATTGTCCCTGTTTGCCCCAATGGTACAGTTTCTGTCTAGACTAGTTAGTTGAGTGGGATGGGATCTCATTTAATCAATACCAGGTAGAACGAGGGTTTGATCTCCAAAAGTCCTCTGATGGTCCTTCCCACAAAAATCCCCTCCTCTGTACTAATACCAACCCCTCTAAATAGAATTTTATACGTCCGACTACAGCATCCCTGCAGTTACACTTGTTTTTATCCCTTTCCCCCGCTCTAATCAAAATGATAACCTTGTTATACTAATATTTACAGTACAGGTAACCTTGTTTGTTATAATACCATTTACATATAAGAGATATGATTGGTTGGTCAGATTGGCTTTTAAAGCTAAAGTGATAATTAGTTGGCTCTATGCATGCGTCGGCCCACTGTCTTGTTGCATTGTTATTGGATATAGGAAAGTAATAATCACCATTTTGCATTTGGGCCTTGCATAAGTTTTTGTAAAGATGGATGTTGGGGGTGGCTGTACAGGTTTCCCTTAGACTAGATATACACAATATGGTACTGTAGCGTTGTTTTCCTAAAGGATGTGTTTGTAATTTACTCTCAGTTACATTCAAAACCAAACAAATTTTAAAGACATGGTGACAAGTCAAATTAAGGTTCTTACCAGATCTCCCAGATGATTTCATCCCAACTTCATAGCTATGATGTCCCATGGAATACTCCAAGTTATGACCATGATGAATTTCAGTGTTTGCTCCCAAATGGTCCGTCTTGCAGTTCCTCTTTCTAAAATGTAGACAAATTGGTCAAACAGTCAATTCATGTCTCATGTGCAGTACATAGTACATAAATCATAGAATATATAATATCTTGATTAAAACTGTTTACTAATGGGGACCTTACTATAGGAAGATAACCCATGATTAACCATGATAAACTTTTAAGAGCCCTCTACTCTACTGAGGCTCTGGAATTTTTCCGCCTTAGCATAAACAATGAACAGGTCCATTTAGATTTTCATTAGCTTCTATACATGGTATTCCAAAGCACCCTATACAGTGTCTAAATTATATCTAAGGACATCTATAGTGAAGTTGCTCCACCCCCTAAGGATCTCACCAATAAGAAGACTGGATTGGTCATTCAGTTTTTCCTTTGTGCTTAGTGAGTCTTTGTCCTTTAAATGAGAACTATATATGCTATAAGTTTTTTCAAAAATAGTAAAAAAAAAAAATGAAAATTACCTGGGCAGGGAGGTAGGATTTGTACTTTCTATCTCTCTGAATAGAGACAGCAGCGCAAAGAAATTGCTTTCTGACAGTCTTCTAGGTGCTTCAGCACCATCTTTAATACAGGAGGCCAGGCACTAACCTGGCAGATAAAAACTGTATAGGCTATAGCTCCCCAACTAAGCAATATTGGGAGGTGGGAATAATCCATCCTACCTTCCGTGCCAAGGTACTTTTCATTATTAAAATTAAATTCTTACAGTATAGTTGTCCTTCAAATATCTCCCCCTCTTCATAGAAATATGACTTTTGTTAAGTAGCACTTATATGCTAAGAAGAAGTTTGTGACATTGGCTTACAATTTCCTTCTGACCCATTGTACCTGAATCTTATTCCTCACCTCATCCTTGTAGTTCTTCTGGTGGGTCTTAACCAGAGTTCCCAATGATTTGTCTATGAGTGGGATCAGGGATAGATAAGATTGGACCAGTAAGGCGAGAGAACCACAAGGCAGAAAGAAGCAAGGCCATGGTCCTTCTAAATCCTGAAAACAGAAAGACAACAAAAAACAAAAACATTACAATGATCAGTGATAAAAGGAATCCTTCATATACCATCAACCTCTTGCTAGAAGATGGGATCCTCTCCTTGGTACAGTACAGGACAGAGTCATCTAGAATCAAAACACCCATTTCTGTGCTAAGACCAAAATAGTATTTAGCATTTCCTCCCATAATAACTATGAAATCCATAGGGGGAATATTAGTTTATTAGTCTAGTGAAGGAAAATGCCCTGAAAGACAATAATATGTTTTATGACCATGGATAAAACAGAATATACCGAATCAAACATAAAGAAGCAATAATAAAAAGCTGGCAAATATACCATTTCCAATATCTAATGTCATACGAGCTGAGAGCATCCACTATCCTGAAGAAGAAAGAAATATTGTACAGGTCAAGAGAAGGTTCCATTAGCTCAATGCAGAACCAGCCAGCAGATTTATACTAAGTACTATGGGACTGTTCCATCCATCGTCAGCCAATAGGGATCATATAGCAACAACATCAAAAAAACCAGAACACCACCAAGTAGGTGACAGGTAAAGAAATTTAGATTCGCACATTTGTCTCTTTATGTGTTAGACTTCAGTTGTAAAAGATTTTTACCCACAGTTTTGGGTTCCTTAGAAGCAGCGTGGACATTAAACATCATTTGCTTCCCACATATTTACAGCATTCAAAATATTTTGTCCCACATTTTTAATATGGTTGATGACTTCTATTAAAAGACCATGATTAGTGTGTGAGTAGAGTATCTGTGAATTATAAATTATTGATACTTTGTAAAGGATTGGAGAAATTTTCCTACTGGTTTCATAAACGCCATCTGCTCACACCCAGACCTCCGAGTTCTAAATGTTAGCTGCTAGACTAATCCACCAGGATATTAGGGAAACTGTCGGAGAGTCCACATTCCATTATCAACCAATAATAGAAGATTGTTTTGGATGGCTCAGGTTATTAAACATACAATAGACAGAAGGAGTGAACATGGCACATAAATGAGCCCCTAAATTCTCCTCCCTGGTCCCCCTTATATATTATAGTTGGACAAAGCGCACCGTGTTCATTACCTCATCTTATGAAATCCATAGAAACCAGATTGGAGGTTGTTTAAAGAAATCTGTCCATCTAGTCCAACCTTTATACCCTACCCATAATGTCTGTTTAACAGTTATAAAGTAACATAGTATTGGAGGTTGTATAAAGACATACATCCATCTAGTCCAACCTTTATACCCTACCCATAATGTCTTTTTAACAGTTACATAGTAACATAGTATTGGAGGTTGTATAAAGAACTCTGTCCATCTAGTCCAACCTTTAAACCCTACCCTAATGTCTGTATAACAGTTACATAGTAAACATAGTAATTGGAGGTTGTATAAAGAACTCTGTCCATCAGTCCACCTTTAAAAACCTACCATAATGTCTGTATAACAGTTACATAGTAACATAGTATTGGAGGTTGTATAAAGACATACATCCTCTAGTCCAACCTTTATACCCACCCATAATGTCTGTCTAACAGTTACACAGTTACATAGTATTGAGTTGTATAAAGACATACATCCATCTAGTCCACTTTATACCGTGCCCATAATGTCCTGTCTAACAGTTTACACAGTTACATAGTATTGGAGGTTGTATAACCATAAACATCCATCTATCCAACCTTTATACCCTACCCATATGTCTTTATAACAGTTACATAGTAACATAGGTATTGGAGGTTTATAAAGAACTCTGTCCATCTAGTCCAACCTTTAAACCCTACCCATAATGTCTGTATAACAGTTTACATAGTAACATAGTATTGGAGGTTTAAAAGAACTCTGTCCATCTAGTCCAACCTTTAACCCTACCATAATGTCTGTATAACATTACATAGTAACATAGTATTGGAGGTTGTATAAAGACATACATCCATCTAGTCCAACCTTTATACCCTACCCATAATGTCTGTCTAACAGTTACACAGTTTACATAGTATTGGAGGTTGTATAAAGACATACGTCCATCTAGTCCAACCTTTATACCGTACCCATAATGTCTGTCTAACAGTTACCAGTTTACATAGTATTGGAGGTTGTATAAGACATACATCCATCTAGTCCAACCTTTATACCCTACCCATAATGTCTGTATAACAGTTACATAGTAATATGTATTGGAGGTTGTATAAGACATACGTCCATCTTTCCAAACCTTTACACCCTACCCATAAGTCTGTATAACAGTTCATAGTACTAGTATTGGAGGTTGTATAAAGACTACATCCATCTAGTCCAACCTTTGTACCCTACCCATAATGTCTGTATAACAGTTACATAGTAACTAGTATTGGAGGTGTATAAATACATACCTCCATCTAGTCCGGTGATTCCTCAACTACAGTTTTCCAGATGAAAACACTACGACTCTCAGCATTCCTCAAATACAGAGAGAAGCCTAGGAGTGCTGGGAGTTGTGTTTTTTAAACCTCTGGAGAGCCATCGTTTGAAGATCCATGATCTAGTCCACCTTTATCCCCTACCCATAATGTCTGTCTAACAGTTACATAAGTAACATAGTATGGAGGTTGTATAAAGACACCCATCCACTCTAGTCCAAACCTTATACCCTAACCCATAATGTCTGCCTAATAGTTACATAGTAACATAGTATTCGAGGTTGTATAAAGACTATGTCCATTTAATCCAAACTGTATACCCTACCTAATGTCTGTCGCAACAGGTACATAGTAAGTACATAGTATTGGAGTTTGTATAAATACATACTCCATCTAGTCCCAACCTTTATAACCCTACGCTAATGCCTAACAGTTACATAGACATAGTATTGGAGGTTGTATAATGACTCTGTCCTCTAGTCCAACCTTAACATTCTACCCCATATGTCTGTATAACAGTTACATAGCAACATAGTATTGGAGGTTGTATAAACCATCATCCATCTAGTCCAACCTTTACCCTACCCTATAATGTCTAAACAGTTCATATACATAGTAAATTGGAGGTTGTATAAAGACATACATCCATCTAGTCCAACCTTATACCCTACCTATATGTCTGTATAACAGTTACATAGTAACATTATTGGAGTTGTTAAAGACATACATCCATCTAGTCCAACCTTTATACCTACCTATAATGTCTGTATAACAGTTACCATAGTAACATATTGTTGAGGTTGTATAAAGACATACTCCATCTAATCCCAACCTTTATACCCTAACGCATAATGCCTAACAGTTACATAGTAACATAGTATTGAGGTTGTAATATACTCTGTCCATCTAGTCCAACCTTAACATTCTACCCTTAATGTCTGTATAAACGTTACATAGCAACATAGTATTGGAGGTTGTATATAAAGCACTACATCCATCTAGTCCAACCTTTATACCCTAACCATAACTGTCTAACAGTTCATAGTAACATAGTACTGGAGTTGTATAAAGACCCACATCCACTAGTCCAACCTTTATACCCTACCTATAATGTCTGTATAACAGTTTCATAGTACATAGTATTGGAAGGTTTTATAAAGACATCACTCCATCTAGTCCAACCTTTATACCCTACCTATATGTCTGTATAACAGTTACATAGTAACATAGTATTGGAGTTTGTATAAAGAAACATCCGTCCATCTATCCCAACCTTTATACCCTACCTATAATGTCTGTCTAACAGTTAACATAGTAACATAGTATTGGAGGTTGTATAAAGACATACACCATCTAGTCCAACCTTTAATACCCTACTATAATGTCTGTATAACGGTTACATAGAACATAGTATTGGAGGTTGTCAAACATACGTCCATCTAGTCCAACCTTTATACCCTACACCCATAATGTCTACAGTTACATAATAACCTACTATTGGAGGTTGTATAAAGACCATATGTACATCTAGTCCAACCTTTATACCCTACCCATTGCCTGTCTAACAGTTACATAGTAACATCGTATTGGTTGTATCCAAGTATATATCTAGTCATCTGGTTGTATCCATGTTCCATCTAGTCAAAACCTTTTAAGCCTACTAATAAACCTTACTTAAAGGTACGTGGTCCAAAATGACTTTAGCTTAGTAACAAGATTAGTTTCTGAGAATTTTTGCAATTTATTTTCATTGTTTTTTTTTTTTTTTTACATATTTTAAATATTATTTGTGTGAATGGTAAGCAGCAATCATCACATCCTCCTGACGTCCTGCTTTATGCTCTGACAAACATGGTGGACAGTCCCTTTTTCCTGTAGTCTCCTCCTCCTCACGGGCTCCCAAGGCCTCTCCCCTTCGCAGTCCCCCTTGAAATCCCCTGTTGGCCCTCCTCACTCCTGCCTTCATTCACTGTAACTCTGATGCTCTTCCTGGGTTTCTTCTGCTTTCCGCTGCATCTAGCATGTGCCAACCAACAAGATAAAGAAGACTATTTTTTGTGACCGCAGTGGCTAATCTTCCTTCCCCCCTTTAAATTTCTGGTTAGTATTTCTTATATTTGGGATGTGCCACAGTAGAGAGGTGGTTGATGGCAAATTTGGGTACCGAGACCAGTTAGGCCGACTATTCTTTACAATCATCAAACGATTAATAAGTTTGATCATCACTGAGGCCTGGACCCGAGCACCCATCATTAATGTTGTAAGGCAAATGCCTTTCGCTAACTTTAGTGCAATTGTGGTCGCAGCCTGCTATCTACACATGTTGTTACGTAAGGTCTTAAATCATTTAAAACATTAAATAGAAGTGACCGCCAGTAGACAGAAGACTGAGACACTCCACTGTAGACTTTAGCCACACATGGAGTAAGCTCCATTAACCACCACTTCTGTTTGCGATCCAATACCAATTCTCTACTCATCTGTACAAATGTTTTTTTCTAAGCCAAAGTTTATACATTAGTCGCCTAATGTCAATTCAGTTACAATAAAAAATCTAATTCTATCTCACAATCTCCATAAAAATCCAAAGCAAGTTTGCTTAACAAGAGCTTTGTCCTCTTGAATCCACTGTATGCTAACTACTCATAAATCAATCCATGAGTCCAGAATAGTGATCCCCATAACAAGTGTCAGCCCTCCCTACCACTCTGTTAGACTTACAGGTCTATAGTTTACCAGGCTGTGAATGCGATCGATCCTTTTTAAAATATTGGTAATTACATTAGCTTTTTTTCTAATGGCAGCACGGCACTCCCCAGGCCAAAGAGAAATATGACAAATATAAGAATTTTTTTCAGATAAAACTGAACAGCGTCTCTTAGTCCGTCGGCATGTCATTTTCATCTGGTCCATGGCTTTATTGCATATTACCTAATTGTTATACATATCCTACACCAGTGATGCCTAACACAGGCCTCCTGGGCCGTATTTGCTCGATTCGCATTCATGACGCATCACTTATCCTGACATCGGTTGTCTGCTGATCTGAAACACCCCAGTGCTTCCTCCTTTCTCCTGTTGGTTTCCTCCCCCGCATGGGTGCCACCATCATCCCAGGCAGCAGCGAAGGGTCCTCGGTCGGAGTTGCAATGGAACAGCCGCGACCTTCTCCTATCTCCATCCCCACCTCCAATCAGCAAGTCCCGAGGAACGCAGGAGGACAAGGCAGAATATCACAGTGGAGGGACTGCCATCTATAATTGAGATAGAAGAGACGGTGCCCGGATGATTTAGTGGGAAAATGCAGGGACAAAATCAATTGCTGGATTGGGTTTGTTTTCTTTTTTACCACCTGTGCTGCTGCTCCGTGACCTGTATTTGTTACCCCTTATACCGCCCAATTTTAAAGCAGCCCAGCATGTCGCTGGCACCTTGAGCCACCTGAAAGAGCAGCTCCTTCCCGCCACGCAAAGGGAAGATGGGGACAGTCCCAGGCAGGGAATCCCCCTCTGTCCCCACACTGCACTTGTCTCTAACTGTCTGACTCTAGAAGGTGTCCTCAAACTACCTGTCAGCACCAAGGACAGTGACCCTGACAAGTACAGGACCTGATCCTACAGCCTGTGGGTGAGTATCCGACTGGACCACAGTCTTTTAGGGCTTTCTGTGGTGAATAAAATATTATGTTGCAGACTGTGGGCTTTCCAGTCACTCTATGGAAGTTTTAGATATTGATTACCTATGCTTATTTTCTTCTTCCCAATGACGCTTAATGGGCAGTCAGTGGAAAGGTCAATATTTGTTTAATTGTTAGTTGTGTAATGTCTTCTTAGTTATTCTACCTATTCTCTCCCATGTTTGAAAAATCAGTTGATTTCATACCTTTGGCTGTTCCCTGCTGTTTGACATTAGTGAGATGACATTTTCAGGTTCTAATGTCTTCTCTTCCTAGAATGCACCACATCCTTGGACTGCTCCCAACAGTTAGTTCTACTATGGCTGTTGGATGGGTCAAACATGCTCAGATCTCTACTGAGAACTGGAATCAACCCAGGCGCTGGGTCAAGGGCAGACCATAACGGTCTCTAACTAGGTGTCCTGGTAAACAGGAAGTCAGTATTCGGTTGCATTATTTATAACACAGACCAACCCTGAAGGGGCAGATAAGGTCATTGGGATGGAAAAATACTGCTGTTTTTTCTAAAAGCATAGTATTTTGCATTACTTCCCCTTTAATAACTGCATCGCATTTTGTCTTTGTATAAATAAATGCAACCGAAATAGTGACTTCCTGTTTGGCAGGCCCACTAAGAGACTGGTTATGGGTCTTGCCCTTCACCCACGCCTGGGGTTGTTCAGTTTGCCTCATAGAGATCTGAGCATGTTTGACCCATCACACCCGATCAGTAGAAATAACTGTTAGGAACATTCCAAGGAAGTGGGCATCCTGTGAAGAAGAAGGACCATAGAACTGAAATGTCCAGCTCACTAATGGCAACAGCAGGACCGCAAAGGGTATGAAATCACTGATTTTTCAAATGGGAGAAGAATATGTATAATAACTAAGAGTATTAACACAAAGGTAACATTTTACAAATAGTAATTTCCATGAACTGTCACTTTAACTTTACACAAGTTTTTCATTACAACCCATGGGCTTGAACAACTGCAGGTGACCAATTGTACCAATAGGAGGACAGGTTATTGATCAGTTTGTGTGGCTCCCAGTCATTGGAACGTTTGGTGGAATTATTGTAATTATTATACAAATATGGGGGCATGCTTTGTGAGCTCTGAAGCCGCCTCTGCTATGCACTATTGGTGCACCTCTTTCTGCAGTTAAAGGATAAAGTATTTTTCTAGGAGGCCACAGTACTTAATTTATGTAGGCCTACTAAATCTAGTGTGTGCCTTTAAGGTGTCAGGGCTGCAATGAGGCTTTGAGGGTCAAATGGGTTTGGCACCCCGTCCATAACCTCTGTCAGCCCATAGTGATATTCCTCATCATTTCTTATTGTTGGTCTTTGCTTACTTTTTAACTCGCTTTTTTACAACCCTTAGTAGTCAGTTGTTTTGTCTGAGAAGAGTGTTTGAACTTTCAAGACCATTTGTGGCCATTTTATTTTTACAATTTCAATGATCTGCCTGCTTTTGATTGAATGTGTGCGTTTCCGTTTTAATAGACTGTCCCACTGATATTCACCAGGTTGTGAAAACAAGCGGATCCCACCCATCAGAAAACCCATCCACTGGTCACATTATCCTGGAGTATATTTCAGCTTCAAATCAGATTGATTGGGGGGAACCGCTGATCAGATAAGTCCATTTGAGTGTCGATAAGAAGTACTGTTCATCTTTCTGCCATTGGATGTGTATGGGCTTCTTAATAAACAACTTTTCAATAAACTAAATGTATTTTAAACTATGAAGCTACGGAAATAAGACGGATTGCCTAACAAAGCAAGTCCAACCCCAGATGTTTTTTTAGTAATATAAATGTAAAAAAAAAAAAAAATGAGGACTGAAATGTGGACATTAAATATGGAGCTGAGGGGTTGTAGAGATGCCGAAAAGGCTAATCTGCTAAACCGTGTTTTTTACACATCGTTTTACTGGTTGAGAATCCTTACACAGGGATTGTCACAATGTGCAGGGAGGAAATGAAGATTGTCACAGAGGATATGGTACGGAATCAAGTAGAAAGTTTAATACAAGAAGCCGCCAGGAACCAATGGAGTGCATCCTAGATTTTTAAAAGAGCTTAGTTCAGTTCTAGCCAACCACTGGGTCTCATCTTTTCAAGATTCGCTTTTTGTCTGGGGATTTGCCGCTGGAATTGGAAAAAAGCAATGGTACACCCATAATTCAAAAGGTGTCGTTCACTAGCCTGTAACTATAGACTGTAAGACTAACATCAGTGGTAGGGAGGTGAGGGAAACTTTGTTAAGGGATCATATCCTTGACTACTTTGGTCTCCAGAGATCATCTTATTAGTATAGTCATCATGGATTATGAGAAATAGATCATGCAAACAAATTTAATTGGTTTTTATGAAGAATTGAGTAAGAGTTAGATTCAGGCAACAGCTGTGGGATGTGGTATATTTTGGATTTTGCAAAAGCCTTTGATACTGTGCCACATAGGCGACTATGTATAAACTGGAGGACCTGTTGGCCTTGAAAGAAACAAATTTGTTCATGGATAAGAACTGGTTATTGACCGCAAACAGAAGTGTGTTATGGAGCTACCTCGAAGTGGGCTACTTCTAGAGCAGAGTCTCAGGGTTTCTGTACTGGGGGCGCTTCTTCTTTAACGTTTTATAAATGACTTAGAAGGGGGCATTAAAGGCAAGTCTTGTGTTTGCTGAGGTGACCTAAAATATGCAGATCTTTTGGAAACTCCAATGATGTGAAGTGCGCAAGCAGACCCTATATAGATTATCAAAATGGCAGCAGAATGGCAGATGAGATTCAATTTGATAAAGTAAGGTGAGCATTTGGGATGTATAATCCCTGTGCCCCTACACACATAAATACCTCTAGTGTTAATGTTCATCTGAAATGGAAAAAAGATTTTGGGGGTTCTGGTAGATAACAAGGCCCTTTACTGTAGCAAACATCAGGTATCACAGCTAGTAGCTAGCACGATATTATCTTGTATAAAGAGGGGAATAATCAAGAGAGAAAAATATTATTCTCCCTCTTTACAACAAGGCACTGGTAAGGCCACATTTGAATAATGCGGTGCAGTTTTTGGAATCCCATATAACAAAAGGGAACATCTTGGAATTGAGGCGTTGTTCAGAGATGGCAACTAAATTAATAAGGGGAATGGAGGGGCTTGAATATGCGGCAGATTAGCCAAGTTAGGGCTGTTACATTGAGAAGCGCTTTGTGGGGGGACATGATAACCTTATACAATATATATGGCCCATACATGATCTCTCTGGTGCCAATTGTTCACTATAGTGTTCATATCAAAGAGGACTCGTGGACATCCTTTAATGTTGGAAGAAGAAGTGTTCATCTTCAAGTTAGGAGAGGTTTCTTTACAGTGAGAACGGTGAAACTGTGGAACTGTCTTCCAGCAGAGGGTGGTAATGGCAAGTTCATTGAATAACTTAAAAAAAGGCCTGGATAATTTCTAAAAACTAAAAATATTGATGAATTACTGGTAGTAATTGCATAGAGATCTGTTTGATCCAGGATTACTTTCCGATTGCGTTTGGAGTCAGGAGGGAATTTTTCCCCCCTTTTTTAGCTGGGGTGTTTGCTTCCTCCTCTGGATCACTGTTAGGTAGGTTAAAAAAAAAAACAAAAAAAACTTAAAAAAAAAAAGGGAAATAGGTTGGACGTGATGGACGAATGTCTTATTCAACCTTAATTAACTATGTACTATGTTCCTAATGTTACTCTGTTACGTGCTTTGACCTGAAGACGAGGGTAAAAGCTTCCAGCTAATATAAACTGTTAGCCTATGTTACGAGTAGCAACGGTACCCTTCTTTTCACAATATATTTTGGTCAACATCCTTAATAGTGACTGTGTGAAAAGATGTTTTTGATTGTCTGTGTGTCATCTAGATCCTGTAATCTTGACTATTTGGGTCCAGACAGCAAAGTTCTATCACATGAGCAAAACCACACAACCAGATAAAAACCTTTTATTCTATGTGTGAATATAACACATCATTGAATATTTCTTTTTCGTGTAGGAGACTTGTAACTGTGTCCTATATATTTATACTTCCAATGTTCTTTCAATTCTATGTAAAAACCACCTGGGACACTTACTTGGAACCTTCTGAACAAACACAAGGCATCCTATTCAATCGTATGATACTGATAATGTGTACCATTTAGAATTTCACTACTTCTAATTCCTCCAAGTTCCCTAGAACCCCCTGTGAGCTCTGTAAACAAGCCAAGTCGGCTACTTTCTAGGGTCCACTTCCTGCTCTTCATGTGTTTCAGGATTTTCAGTAGATGGAAGTAGCCTTTTTATCTACTCAATGGGTCTGACTGCCACGTAGAACCTTGAATTGGCTACCTATGGTTTTACCATCCTGTCGTAAGGCTCCTATTGGCTGCCCATGGGAATTTACCATCCTTTGCGTGTTACTATTTGTTACTATTTATTTTCTCTAGAAGATGAATTCCAAGTGCACATCTCTTTAAATAATTTATTTTTATTTTGCACCACCTCATATAGCGTCCATGCAACTAGTTTATTGATTATATAGAGTACCATTTTCCCCTATTTAGAAGTCTATACGTGTCTCTTAAACCCTCCCCCACCTCCTTTATTCCTCTGGTCAAGACCATTTAGATTTGGGTATTCTAATGCAAAACTACAATCAGTCTAGTCCTCAACACTGCTGGTGTATAGCAGGAATTGGCGTCTTGTCTTTAAAGACTATAATTCTATACTACTTTGCTATAAATCATAACATAGAAATGCAACTCTGTATCTTAAGAATCAGCCGATCAATCCGGGCTATGAACCCTCGCTTATGTAATCGGAATGTGTTTTCAGTCAAGCCCATGGCAATTATTTTTTTAGCCTTAACTTTAATTCCTGACTTTACCTTTCCTTTACTTTTCATCTTTGTTGAAAGTGTTTTTCCTCTGGTTACATTTTGTAGATTTACATTTTATTTATAGATGAGAAAACATGGCAACCAAGCAAATGTTGCTTTGATAAGGGGTTACACCCACATCAATAGATAAACATCTAATTGTCTGTTTGTACTACAGTTAAATAGCACAGACAAGCCTTTGACCTCTTAAATTGCATCTGCCCCACCTAAAGGGGGTGCATGTTCCTGTGGTCACATTCCGTTTTCATCTCAAATATACAATGGGGTGGGGAGGTCAGGCCCCTGTACTAAGATAGGAGTCGGCCATGTCAAATTTGTGTGGGCAGTCACGAGTGTCCCCCTAACTTTAATATTTGAGAACACTCATCACTGTGTATAGCCACATCTTTCAAAGGGCCATACATGAACCAATCGCGAACTAACATCCACTAACGTACGATGCTGTGTCTACATGGGCGATTGTTCGGAATTTTTTATTATCGTCCCAGTGGGAAACATTTTTATGATGATATCAGTGTGAATTGAAGATTGCTCATTGTACGAATGGGGGTTGGTTTGTAGGGACCCCACAAGATGTATGGACAGAATCTTACAGATATTAAAAGTCTAGTGGCAGTGCAGCCCACCTTTACATACCAAGTTCAGATAGGGAGCCATGTGGCCAGAAACCTTAAAGCTCCATGGCTGTTTAAGTGTCTCCAGTTCTCCCCGAATGCAAACAGTATGGTGGCCCTGACAGTTACCTAACCAGGGATACATAAAAGTACTATAATCTTTATTGCTGCCATAATGTGTCTAGATTATGGGGTATAATATTGAGTTAGTTCCCCTTTGTTCCAGTTAGTAACTATGCCAAGTATATTAATAGAAGGGATTAGGAGAGGTAACAGTGGCAGTATATGTTGATTAAAGGGATTACAAGGGGTAGCTATGACAGGTATATATTGATCAAAGGGATTACAAGGGGTAATTATGTCAAGTATATTAATAGAAGGGATTACAAGGGGTAACTGTGCCATCATATGTTGATTAAAGGGGTTATAAGGGGTAACTATGCTAAGTATATTAATAGAAGAGATTATAAGGTATAACTATGCCAAGTATATTAATAGAAGGGATTACAAGGGGTAACTATGCCAAGTATATTAATAGAAGGGATTAGGAGAGGTAACAGTGGCAGTATATGTTGATTAAAGGGATTACAAGGGGTAGCTATGACAGGTATATATTGATCAAAGGGATTACAGGGTAATTATGTCAAGTAATATAATAGAAGGGATACAAGGGTAACTGTGCCATCATATGTTGATTAAGGTTTATAGGGGTAACTATGCTAAGTATATTAATAGAAAGGTTATAAGGTATCACTATGCCAAGTATATATAGAGGGATTACAAGGGTAACATTGCCAAGTATATTAAGAGAAGGATTAGGGAGGTAACAGTGGCAGTATATGTTTGAGTTAAAGGGATTACAAGGGTAGCTTAGACAGGTAATAGATCAAAGGGATTACAAGGGGTATATGTCAGTATATTAATAGAAGGGATTACAAGGGTAACTGTGCCATCATATGTTGATTAAGGGGTTATAGAGGGTACATGGCCAAGTATATTAATAGAAGAGGTTATAAGGTGTAACTCAGCCAAGTATAATATAGAAGGGCTTAGGAGAGGTAACAGTGGCATATATGTTGATTAAAGGGATTAAAGGGTGTAGCTATGACAGTATAATATTGATCCAAGGGATTACAAGGGGTAATTATTCAAATATATTAATAGAAGGATTAACAAGGGTATTGTGCCATCATATGTTGATTACGGGGTTATAAGGGGTAACTATGGCCAATATAATATAGAAGAGTTTTAAAGGTGTTAACTATGCCAAGTATATTAACAGAAGGGAGTACAGAGGTAACAGTGCCAGTATTTGTTTGGTAAAGATATTCCAGGGTAATAAGGAAATACAATACCTTAATGTATGTTATTAAAGGGATTTCTGGGGGTCAGTAAAGTATAACAGACTTACTTTGTGCTGAATTAACTTTCTTCTTTCCCTTAGTAAGATCCGTATGTGGTTTTAGTGATTTCTCCATCTCTAGTTACTACCATCTCACTGTGTCTCTTCTTTCAATTGTCAGTTAATAACTGTTATAGTCCTCAATGACAACATTAGCACATGGGCCTTGAGCTGTCTTTACTTCCTTGTCCAAATCTCTACAGAGCCTCCTGTAGCCTCGGGTTTAATTGTTATACACAGTCAAGTTAATATACAGTATATTAAATAAGTCAAACCCTCAATAGGGGACAAGTCTATATAGGTGATGTATCCCAACATCATGATGAGGCCTAATTGTGGTACTGTACCTTTACCACCATTGATACTTAGTGTTTTCCATATTATATAACTAACTGTACCAGGATATGTTGGTTTAAGTGATTACAAAGTGTAACTGTACCAGGATATGTTGGTAAAGGGATTACAAACTGTAACTGTAACCAAGATACTGTATGTTGATAAAGGGATTAACAACTGTAACCTGTACCAGGATATGTTGGTAAAGGGATTACAAACTGTAACTGTACCAGGATTGTGGGTAAATGGGATTACAACTGTACTGTACCAGGATATGTGGTAAAGGGATTACAAACTATAAACTGTACCAGGATATATGTTGGTAAAGGATTACAAACTGTAACGGTACCAGGATATGTTTGAACAGGGATTACAAACTGTAACTGTACCAGGGATATGTTGGTAAAGAGGTTTACAAACTGTAACTGTACCAGGATATGTTTGGTAAAGGGATTACAAACTGTAACGTACCAGGATATGTTGGTAAAGGGATTACAAACTGTAACTGTACCAGGATTTGGTAAAGATTACAACGTAATGACCAGGATATGTTGGTAAGGGATTACAAACTGTAAACGGTACCAGGATATTTTGGTAAAGGGATTACAAACTTAACTGTACCAGGATATGTTGGTAAAGGGATTACAAACTGTAACTGTACCAGGATATGTTGTAAAGGGTTACAAACTGTAACTGTACCAGGATATGTATTTGGTAAGGGTATTACAAACTGTACTGTACCAGGATATTGTGTAAAGGATTTACAACTGTAACTGTCCAGGATATGTTGGTAAAGGGATTACAAACTGTAACTGTACCAGGATATGTTGGTAAAGGGATTACAAACTGTAACTGTACCAGGATATGTTGGTAAAGGGATTACAAACTGTAACTGTACAGGATATGTTGGTAAGGATTACAAACTGTAACTGTACAAGGATATGTTGGTAAAGGGATTACAACTGTAACTGTACAGGATTGTACGGGATACAACTGTAACTGTACCAGGATATGTTGGTAAAGGGATTACAAACTGTAACTGTACCAGGATATGTTGGTAAGGGATTACAAACTGTAACTGTACCGGATATGTTGGTAAAGGATTTACAAACAACTGTACGTACCAGGATATGTTGGTAAGGGATTCAAACTGTACCTGTCCCAGGATATGTTGGTAAAGGATTACAAACTGTAACTCTACCAGGATATGTTGGTAAAAGGATTACAAACTTAACTTCCCATGATAGTTGGTAAAGGTTACAAACTGTAACTGTACCAGGATATGTTGGTAAAGGGATTACAACTGTAACTGTACCAGGATATGTTGGTAAAGGATTACAAACATAAAACTGTACCAGGATATGTTGGAAAGGGATTTACAAACTGTAACTGTACCGGATATGTTGGTAAAGGGATTACAAACTGTAACTGTACCAGGATATGTTGGTAAAGGGATTACAAACTGTAACTGTCCAGGATATGTTTGGTAAAGGGTTACAAACTGTAACTGTACCAGATATGTTTGGTAAGGGATTACAAACCTGTAAACTGTAACGATATGTTGTAAAGGGATTACAAACTGTAAACTGTACCAGATGTGTTTGGTAAAGGTATTATACAAACTGTAACTCTACCAGGATATGTTGGTAAAAGGATTACAAACTATAACTCTACCAGGATATGTTGGTAAAAGGATTACAAACTGTAACTGTACCAGGATATGTTGGTAAAGGGATAACAAACTGTAACTGTACCAGGATATGTTGGTTTAAGGATTACAAACTGTAACTGTACCAGGATATGTTGGTAAAGGGATTACAAACTATAACTGTATCAGGATATGTTGGTAAAGGGATTACAAACTATAACTGTACCAGGATATGTTGGTAAAGGGATTACAAACTGTAACTGTACCAGGATATGTTGGTAAAGGGATTACAAACTGTAACTGTACCAGGATATGTTGGTAAAGGGATTACAAACTGTAACTGTACCAGGATATGTTGGTAAAGGGATTACAAACTGTAACCAAGATACTGTATGTTGATAAAAGGATTACAAACTGTAACTGTACCAGGATATGTTGGTAAAGGGATTACAAACTGTAACTGTAACCAGGATATGTTGGTAAAGGGATTAGAAACTGTAACTGTACCAGGATATGTTGGTAAAGGCATTACAAACTGTAACTGTACCAGGCAGTGGTGTAGCTATAGACTTATGGGCCCTGATGCAAAATTTTCGCATGGGCCCCCCAACACCGCTCAAACACAGATCGGCACTGCAAACCAAATAATCATTGGTAAAATTATTTGTATATAACCACTGGTAAAATAGTTGGCACAAAGACTGGTTAAATGCTTGACATGCAGACACTGCTAAAAATGCTTTGTATCAGACCACTGGTAAAATAGTTTGCACACAGACTGGTAGTTTTGGAACCTTAGCACAAAATGGGGCCCCTTCTTGCCAAGGGCCCTGGTGTGGTCGCATCCCCTGCAGCCTTGGTAGCTATGCCCCTGGTACCAGGATATGTTGGTAAATGGATTACAGCATATCTTCACTCATCTGACTATACCCACTGGGTATCACACATGCACAACACCACCTGATTTCTCTAAGTCATTTCTGGCTTTGGGAACAATGCAAAATAATTGACTTTTATTTTTTAATCATACAGCCTACATTATATTGTACTTTATACGGTGTATCACTGAACGTTACATGGGAAAAGCCTGCAAGTCTGTCGGTCTTTTCTTCTTTCATTTTAGTCAATTCTATATTTATTCATTTTGAGAATAAATAAATAATAACAAGCAACACAAACCAGTTAATTCAGGTTAATATTTACAGTATTGTTAAACAGTCCAGAGTCACTCTAGCACACTGGTGTTGGCCTTGGCCTAAAGTTTGGTAGGTGCAATCCTTCATGCCCCCTACCCAAGGGGTTAAAGGGCATCCCCCCCCCAAACAAAAATGTAACACACCCACTGTATAGTTAAAAAAAAAAACTTACCTTACATATCTGCTCCTTATGGTTCTCCTGCAGTGCTTGTCCAAAGTCCAGGAAGCTGACGAGTAGTAGGTGTCTTCCTGTTCAAAAGGCTTTTGCCTCCACCCGCAACCACTGTGTCAGATTGTTAAAAAAATCAGAACTTACAGACCTTTTCTCCCACGGCGCTCTCCATCGACTGCAGCCACATCTGTGATTGGCTGCCTCTCAGCCAATCATAGCCGCGGCTGCCGGTCCAGCCCCTGTTTGCTAGTTCCGGCAAGAAGGGAGCCAGATCAGTGCACCACAGGAGCAAGGGACTGTAAGTAGCGTTCTGAATCTTACTTTAACAATCTGACACGGTGGTTGGGGGTGGGTAGGGATGCTCTACATTATATAAAAAGTTTTACTGCAAGGTAATTCAATAAGCAAATGAAGTAAGTGGAGCTCACTACTTCTGTGGTTTCACAGTTTATTGTGCAAAAACATTTTGGGGTGCTTACTGCCCCCTTAACCCTGAAAAGTTGTTTTACAAGTAGTGTGCTCCTCTTACTTTGTTTGCTTATTGGATTAATATTGATTGTAAGGTAGCATAGTTAAAAGCACCACTGGAATTCTATAACATAGACACAGTAAGTTAGTTATATAGTGGGCTTATTATAGTCCAGACAGGGGGCACCAGTAGGAAGTGAAACCAAAATTGGGAAATTGAGAACCTGGTGTTCTCTTATAGAATTAACCAGACCAAAAGAGATCAACTCATCACTGAAAATGTAAAGTGGCTTCAATGGATCATCTTCTGATATTCCTGTTTAATTAAGGGTTACAAAGGGAGATGCCCACTTCCATTTTGTTTAAATCTTTAGGAATGTCCTAAGGCAATTGGATCCCGTGGGGTAACCAATGGCAGGAGAGTAATATCTTTTTATTTTTGGACGTGCTAGAAAACATTTGATGGTCTGAAAATGATTGTATGATGTGGAAATGATGTGCGTGTGTACTTCCATAAAATGCACATTCACTGCAAAACCAAGGGCAGCAAGATTAAAGGATTTACTTAAAGGGCCATGACGGATTGCTGCTCCCTGAGAAAACCCAGGAACATTGGGCTGAATATATGGAAAATGGTTCTAAGATTACATAGGCAACTAAAATAGTTTCTGTGCAAACAAAATTCACCTTATGTAAATACTGATTTGATTGATTGAATTGAAAACGTAACTGTCTTCATTGGAGGATTGGTGTAACAGCATTGTGACAAGTCAGGGAAAGTCCCATTTATTGTAATAGAAACATAATTACAGCTATTAACTATACCGATTGTCTACTGTGATCAGTAGTTTATCTTCCCTCTTGGGCTCCTCAAGGTTGTAGTGAATTGTGACATCTTTAGGCATATCACTGAATGTTACATGGGAACTATGTTTTAGTTTTTAAAACGGAGGACAGCCTGGAGGTATAGCAATCACTCGGATACGAGGGTCGCACTAAATGATGAGGATTTAATAGTGAACAACACACATCAAAAATCACAATGTTTCGGGGGCCTTGATCACCTGAGGAAGGGGCAAGGTCCCCGAAACGTTGTGATTTTGATGTGTGGTTCACTATTAAATCATTACTTTGGAGTGCGACCCTCGTATTCGTGTGGTTGCTATATCGCCTTGGCCCCTGAAGGGTGGGGGACTGTGAGGTGTCAGCAGCCATCCAGGTTTAGTGTGCGTTCGGAACCATTTGCACTGTTGGACAGCCTGCAGGTAATAGTTTTAATGTGTCACCTGTAGGGGGGAAATTCAGTGAAACAAGTTCCTTGTTAAAGCAATATGAAGCTGTTACAAAGACTGTTTAGAGCTAGGCCACACCTGCACCTTTTAACATCCAGAAGCGCCCCGCTAGTCGAAAGGGCTACAGGAAGCCAAAAAGGGGTAGGGCCACAAGCCCCTCTTTTTAGTGCTATTCAGTGGAAACCGATTGGTACTGAGAGACTCACTTTTGGACACTTTTCCTAAAAATGCAGTTCTGTCTCTTTTTGGTACAGTGCCTGTGCAAAATCTCCTGCATATGCAATTTAGTCTTAGTTTCCCTTAAAAACCGGTGGAATAATATTCAGTGTTTACTTTGCCGATTGGAGGGCAGATTGGACACTAATTGTTTTATTATAGATTCAGAAAGATCTACTGTGACTTTAGCTTATAATTTGCTTTTTCAATTAATTAGCAATCCAAGATAGAGGGGGAAAGGTTAAAATTCATTAACGTTTGGGCTGTATCTCAAGAAAAACTTGATGACATAGTGTGTAGTAAGATTGGTCAGATTTAAAGGACAACAATATCAAAAAAACAACATCACCCCCCATTACATGTCCACACTTCCAGCAACTGAAATCACTTACTCACATTTACAACCATGCTGCCCTCCCTTAGATATCACACAGCAAAGATGAGTTCTAAAAGCCCACCTCCTAGCTGGCTGGTGGAAATGTCATTGGCTGGTGGTAATGTCTGTTACAACCTCTATCCTCCTCCTCTGCCAGTCAAAAAAACTTGAAACATCCTGTTGCTATGATACAGCCTACATAATCAAGCTGATCAAGGGTGGGCGGAGGAGTGTTTTCTCGCATGCTAGCTTTGAGTGACAGAGGCAGACCAAATTGTTATGCCCCATTCACAGAATGGCTAATTGAAGGCAGAGAGAGGCTCCAAATCAAGAAAAAGATCTATGGGGAGGGCTGCATACCTTTACTCTTTTAAAAGCAATTTTTAAAAAAAAAAATGCAGTTATCCTTTAAGTGCAAACTATAAGGTCTCCCTGACACACAATACTGATATATATTAACAGGGTCTCTCCTGGTCAACAGAAAAACATCACTGATGTCAAGAAATGAAATAAGAGAGGTAGAGTATAAGGCATTAGAGTTCGCTTTACTCGCAGGCCCGAACAGTAGACAGGTGTCTAGGGGCGCCTGTGGTTGGAAGGGTGGTTGTCAATCTCCCTTCACCAATCCACCCCCTTAGGGGGTGTGGTCTATGTTTAGGGGTGGAGCTAAGGGCGCCAGGCTTTCGGGGCCTAAAGGCTCCTGGGGTGTAAATCTGTCCCTGCAAATAAGGAATGGAGACTTGTGGGTAATTTGCATGTCAATAAAAAGCGCCAAATGTACAATATAAATTTATTAAAATGAGGAAAGAGCAGGTATTTGTAGGTGTACAAGGATATTCATAAAGGCATCCAATAAAACACATTAGTCAAGTAACTTGGCGAAGGGGTCATCCATTCGTTATAAAAACTCATTCCTTTCTACCCATCATCCTCTACAGCAGGTTCACGCCCTCTCTTGCCACCAATAGCACAATAGTAGTTAAGGGAAATAAAAGGGTGTTTTAAAGGCGAAGGATCAGCTCAGCTAAAGTTGTTTTTAATGTTCAGTTTTCCTTTAAACAACCGGATAAAAAGCGTGATTTGCAATACCACAAAGGTTTTTATTTCGGGCCATTTTGATGTATCCAGTTTCCCCATAGGATTCTCCATAACTGTAAATAAAAGAACATATTCAGTTTAGTATACATTGTAGTTGTTTGAACCTTAGTATGGCCATACACACACCAATAAAGATTGTAGGATATAAAATCACATGACAAGCTTACCATGCATGGTAATGGATGACAAGATTGGACCATTATTTTCCTAATCAGGCATGATGGGGAATTTATGTGGGAATTGTACCATATATTATATGATAATTATTACTAGATGCATGGCACATCATTCTGTATGAAGGGGTCACAAGATCAGGGTAGGTGGGTACGAGGTAAGTTCCATGAGACATGGAAATAGCACTGCTGCCCTGACTGCAACGTGATTGAAATTAAATACATTGCATGTGTTATTGGTAGGTGTCCCTGGCTTTTCCTCCTGTCATAACCCCATATGCAACCAGAGATTGTCCCCATAAGGGTGAATAACGATGGCTTCAGGGAAGGGTTGAGGAAGACAGGGAGAAGTGAAGATAAGGTTACCTTGCCTTGTAAAGCAAGGTTACAATCTGGATATGCACATTCACCCCTCTTACTGACCCATCACAGACCCGCTAGTTATAACCCACTGACAACCTAGTTACAGCTACTGATCTGTCACCTTATGTCTCATCCCCATCTCCTCTAGACTGTAAGGTTACAATCTGGACCTGGACACTTCTACCCCTCTTACTGACCCATCACAGACCCGACTAGTTATAATCCACTGACAACTTAGTTTAGATACTGATCTGTCACCTTATGTCTCATCCCCATCTCCTCTAGACTGTAAGGTTACAATCTGGACTGGACACTTCTACCCCTCTTACTGACCCATCGCAGACCGACTAGTTATAATCCACTGACAACTTAGTTATAGATACTGTATCTGTCACCTTATGTCTCATGCCCATCTCCTCTAGACTGTAAGGTTACAATCTGGGCCTGGACACTTCTACCCCTCTTACTGATCCATCAAGACCCGCTAGTTATAATCCACTGACAACTTAGTTATAGTTACTGGTCTGTCACCTTATGTCTCATCCCCATCTCCTCTAGACTGTAAGGTTACAATCTGGACCTGGACACTTCTACCCCTCTTACTGATCCATCACAGACCCGCTAGTATAATCCACTGACAACTTAGTTATAGATACTGATCTGTCACCTTATGTCTCATGCCCATCTCCTCTAGACTGTAAGGTTACAATCTGGGCCTGGACACTTCTACCCCTCTTACTGATCCATCACAGACCCGCTAGTTATAATCCACTGACAACTTAGTTATAGTTACTGGTCTGTCACCTTATGTCTCATCCCCATCTCCTCTAGACTGTAAGGTTACAATCTGGACCTGGACACTTCTACCCCTCTTACTGACCATCACGACCCGCTAGTTATAATCCACTGACAACTTAGTTATAGTTACTGGTCTGTCACCTTATGTCTCATCCCCATCTCCTCCAGACTGTAAGGTTACAATCTGGACCTGGACACTTCTACCCCTCTTACTGATCCATCACAGACCCGCTAGTTATAATCCACTGACAACTTAGTTATAGCTACTGATCTGTCACCTTATGTCTCATCCCCATCTCCTCTAGACTGTAAGGTTACAATCTGGACCTGGACACTTCTACCCCTCTTACTGATCCATCCACGACCCGCTAGTTATAATCCACTGACACTTAGTTAAGTTACGATCTTCACCTTATGTCTCATCCCCATCTCCTCTAGACTGTAAGGTTACAATCTGGACCTGGACACTTCTACCCCTCTTACTGATCCATCACAGACCCGCTAGTTATAATCCACTGACAACTTAGTTATAGCTACTGATCTGTCACCTTATGTCTCATCCCCATCTCCTCTAGACTGTACGTTACATCTGGACCTGGACACTTCTACCCCTCTTACTGATCCATCACAGACCCGCTAGTTATAATCCACTGACAACTTAGTTTATAGACTACTGATCTGTCACCTTATGTCTCATCCCCATCTCCTCTAGACTGTAAGGTTACAATCGGACCTGGACACTTCTACCCCCTCTTACTGATCCATCACAGACCCGCTAGTTATAATCCACTGACAACTTAGTTATAGCTACTGTATCTTCACCTTATGTCTCATCCCATCTCCTCTTAGACTGTAAGGTTACAATCTGGCCTGGACACTTCTACCCCTCTTCTGACCCATCACAGACCCCTAGTTATAATCCACTGACAACTTAGTTAAGTACTGATCTGTTCACCTTATGTCTCATCCCATCTCCTCTAGACTGTAAGGTTACAATCTGGACCTGGACACTTCGAATACCCCTCTTACTGACCCATCACAGACCGACTAGTTATAACCCACTGACAACCTAGTTACAGCTACTGATCTGTCACCTTATGTCTCATCCCCTCTCCTCTAGACTGTAAGGTTACAATCGGACCTGGACACTTCTACCCCTCTTACTGATCCCATCACAGACCCGCTAGTTATAATCCACTGACAACTTAGTTATAGCTACTGTACTTGTCACCTTATGTCTCATCCCATCTCCTCTTAGACTGTAAGGTTACAATCTGGACCTGGACACTTCTACCCCTCTTACTGACCCATCACAGACCCCTAGTTATAATCCACTGACAACTTAGTTATAGATGATCTGCTTCACCTTATGTCTCATCCCCATCTCCTCTAGACTGTAGGTTACATCTGGCCTGGACACTTCTACCCCTCTTACTGACCATCACAGACCGCTAGTTATAATCCACTGACAACTTAGTTAAGCTACTGATCTGTCACCTTATCTCATCCCCATCTCTCTAGACTGTAAGGTTACAATCTGGACCTGGACTACTACCTACCCCTCTTACTGACCTCCATCACAGACCCGCTAGTTATAATCCACTGACACCTAGTTTACAGCTACTGTTGCTTCACACCTTATGTCTCATCCCCATCTCCTCTAGACTGTAAGGTTACAATCTGACCTGGACACTTCTACCCCTCTTACTGACCCATCCAGACCGACTATTTATAATCCACTGACAACTTATTTATAGATACTTATCTGGTCACCTTATGTCTCATCCCCATCTCCTCTAGACTGTAAGGTTACAATCTGGACCTGGACACTTCTACCCCTCTTACTGACCCATCACAGACCCGCTAGTTATAATCCACTGACAACCTAGTTACAGCTACTGATTTGCTTCACCTTATGTCTCATCCCCATCTCCTCTAGACTGTAAGGTTACAATCTGGACCTGGACACTTCTACCCCTCTTACTGACCCAGGTCCAGATTGTAACCTTACAGTCTAGAGGAGATGGGGATGAGACATAAGGTGACAGATCAGTATCTGTAACTAAGTTGTCAGTGGATTATAACTAGCGGGTCTGTGATGGATCAGTAAGAGGGGTAGAGGTAGAAGTGTCCAGGTCCAGATTGTAACCTTACAGTCTAGAGGAGATGGGGATGAGACATAAGGTGGACAGATCAGTACTTAACTAAGTTGTCAGTGGATTATAAAGCGGGTCTGTGATGGGTCAGTAAGAGGGGTAGAAGTGTCAGGTCCAGATTGTAACCTTACAGTCTAGAGGAGATGGGGATGAGACATAAGGGTGAAGCATCAGTAGCTTAACTAGTTGTCAGTGGTATATAACTAGCGGGTCTGTGATGGGCAGTAAGAGGGGGTAGAAGTGTCCAGGTCCAGATTGTAACCTTACAGTCTAGAGAGATGGGGATGAGAATAAGGTGGACAGATCAGTAGCTTAACATAGGTTGTCAGTGGTTATAAATAGCGGTCTGTGATGGGTCAGTAAGAGGGGTAGAAGTGTCCAGGCCAGATTGTAACCTTACAGTCTAGGGAGATGGGGATGAGAACATAAGGTGACAGATCAGTAGCTAACTAAGTTGTCAGTGGATTATAACTAGCGGGTCTGTGATGGCAGTAAGAGGGGTAGAAGTGTCCAGGTCCAGATTGTAACCTTACAGTCTAGAGGAGATGGGGATGAGACATAAGGTGACAGATCAGATATATAACTAAGTTGTCAGTGGATTATAACTAGCGGGTCTGTGATGGATCAGTAAGAGGGGTAGAAGTGTCCAGGTCCAGATTGTAACCTTACAGTCTAGAGGAGATGGGGATGAGACATAAGGTGACAGATCAGTAATAAACTAAGTTGTCAGTGGATTAAACTCGGTCTATGAGGTCAGTAAGAGGGGTAAAGAAGTGTCCAGGTCCAGATTGTAACCTTACAGTCTAGAGGAGATGGGGATGAGACATAAGGTGACAGATCAGTACATAAACTAAGTTGTCAGTGGATTATAAACTAGCGGGTCTGTGATGGTCAGTAGAGGGGTAGAAGTGTCCAGGTCCAGATTGTAACCTTACAGTCTAGAGGAGATGGGGATGAGACATAAACGGTGAACACTTCTACCCCTCTTACTGATCCATCACAGACCCGCTAGTTATAACCCACTGACAACCTAGTTACAGATAATGATCTGCTTCACCTTATGCCTCATCCCCATCTCCTCTAGACTGTAAGCTCTCTGGCAGGGCCCTCCATCCTATTGTACCACAGCAATGCTGTAACTTACCACATTGGATGCTGCTGGACCAGCACTTAAAGTATTGGCACTTTGTATTACATGCACTACCCTTTGTATGTAACATATATGTTTTCCTTATGTATATTAATGCAACTGTAAAGCGCCATGGAATATGTTGGCGCTATATAAATCTAAAGTAATAATTATTATAAACCCCATTTAATGAGATCCCCCGGGAGGTAATGAATCAGCTCAGTTGTTCTGTACATTTCCATATTTTACCTGTTCTTCACCAGCCAGTAGTCCAGTCCGTTCTCAGTCCCGTATCCAACCACTAACATAGCGTGGTCCGAAGATTTAAGTGCGTTATTGCAGTATTTGTTATCATAAACGCCTGTCACAAGGAAAAACAAGAGAGCTATCAATGTGTAAAGCAATGCTAAATACTACAAAGACTGTATACAAGTGCTCAGATTGCAGCTATGAATTAAAAGGCAATTAAATCCCTTTTACTTTATAGTACCCAGTGTGAGGACCTAAACCATGAGGCCCCTTCCCTGGGGTCTCTCCTAATTCCTTAGAATGAGCCCAGCAAAGTCAGCTTTGTGAAGCCGATATTTGGTCTCCCCTGTCATAGGACTGAGCAATGGGAAGACGCTCCTTGCAGAGCATGCGTTTCCATTGATCAAATACCAGGTTGTAGTGAGGGAAGGTACAGAATCGGCTTTACAAAGCCAGCTTTGTAGGGCTCGTTCTGCTCAATTAGGTAAGACCCAGAGGTGAGGACCTAGCAGTTTAGACCCTCACCCTGGGTAATATAACAGGGGGTTTAATTGCCCTTTAACGCTCTGCCTGGCTTTCCTATAAGCTGGCAGTAAAAAAGCTATGAAAGAGCTGGGAACACAATATTGAATTTTTGCGGCAGGGGTCTTTTGTGAAACCCAGACACAGACACCACTCTTCCCTCCTTTGTAAGAGGTTTAGCCTGACTTTAAAGGGCATGACCAGCCCTAGAATAATGTTTCACATTTGAGTAGAAAAACACACAAACCCTAAAATCAATATACTAACAGAGCCCAGAAGTGCAGTTTAAGTAAGTTGTTAAGCCCGGTTGTTGCCGCAGTGGAAGCTCAGGTGAGCATGTGCAAAAGCTCTCTAAACTTTCACTGAGCCCTGTAAAGGCAGAAGATCGAGTGCAGAGATTGGGCTTAATAATTCAGTTCACCTGTGCTTCTGGGTTCTGTGAATATAACAGGTTTAGGGATTGGGAGGTTTTTTTTTGCTGCCTTAATATAAAATATCAATTTAGGGGTGGACATGCCCTTTAATACAGGAGATCTCTGGGCCTCTCACTCTCTGTTATTAACAATATTGAGATGAAGTTAGCAACATAATTTCTCCATAAGGAACCAACCTTTTTTGTAGTATATGAACTCATTGTGGTTTGAATCTATGGCAACTGACACTGGTCCAATGGTAGCAACTGCCATCATAAGGGCTTGTTCATTTCCGGATGGTAGGTTGACAAAAGAGGAACATTTAGCAGCCACTTTTGCCCGGTTGAAGAGACAGTTTCCCACCTGGAGTTAAAAACGGGCAAAATGAATTTACATTCTATAAGAACATGGAATCCACTGACTGACACAATGAACTAGATTGTAAGCTCACCGGGGCAGGGACCTAGCACTTCCATTTATATAATTTATATATTTATGTACTGAACTTTTTATGTATTTGTTCCCCTTGTGTGACTTTATTGTATTTTGTTGTTGTATAGCGCTGCGTCCCCAACAAACTATACATATATACATACATACATACATACATGTTATAAATAAACTATACATACATATAAAGATATTAGCCTTTACTGGGGGGTGTGACATATGTATGTACAGCCTTAAAATGCATGTTGCTTTTTGACCTAACTTTCACCACATGCATTTCCCAATAGACTTGCTTGTAGACCCAACAGTGTTTGGCTTACTGTCCTAGTAAATAAGACATCTCATTTAACTTAATTTTATTTAACAAGAAGAAATCAGCTTTGTCTTCTATAAATGCTCATAAAGATATATAGGATTAAAAAGAGTAGAAAAAGGCATTTCAGGCTTAATTGGAACCTGAATTTACAGACTGGGATGTGAGGAATTTGATTTTGGTTTGTCATATTACTCGTATGAATTATAACCTAATTGCTAAAGTCTAGTTTTGACTTGTTTCTTATTTGTATACTGGTCTGGAGATGAGGTAATATATAGATTTTTGTGGTCATCAATATTGCCTTAAGGTTTGTCTTTTTTATCCTTTTGTCAGGGGCGCCCTTACCATTAAGCAAACTGAAACATTTGCTCAGGGCTCCCCCCTGTGGAACTTCTGCAATACTGCAATTTAGCACGAATTCACCAGTCAGTGTTTGTCAGCCCACCACAACCACCTCTACAAACCACGCCTATGTTCCCTGATGAAGCCACGCCTGCCTCACATGCTGCCCCCGTCTGCCTATAGGGGGCATTTAAAAGTTGTTTCAGGTGGCAAAAACCCTAGGAACACTCCTGCCTTTTGTCATGTCATTGCAGAAAAACTGTAGGAACCCCATAGTATAAAAGAACATTTTTATTACCACAAAAGGAAAGTTTACAAATAAACTTTGAATTGGCCTGAATTGGCTGCATGCCTATGCTGCAAGTTTTAATCTTACTATGGTAGTTAAATTTCATAATCCATTCTGATTAAATATTTGTATTTTTATTATTGTACTGTATGTATAATATATTGTGGCTGTGGCCATATATCATTTAGTCCTTACTTTAGTTTCACAACAGCAGCTGAAGCAAGCAACTCCTTTATTCAGGAAGCAATGCATATTGGGAAAACTAGTCACATGTTATAGAGACAGGGTGAGAGATAGGTCAGAGAAAGGGGTGCGGGAAGAGCGTGTCGGGGGAATTGAGAGTGTGCACGGAAAGTGAAAGGTTTGGGGAGTGGGTGGGGCTTGACTGCAGGGTTGCCAGGATTTAAGCCTTGAATGCAGGACTCAGGATTTGCATCATTACAACATAAGGACATCGGGTCAATTGAGTCAAAATATTGGACCAAGAAATCATTTAAGAAAATTAATTCGGGCACATTGGTATATTTGCCAGATTGTGCGGTTCCTGTGCTTTACACCCAATTAGATCGAAAACAAAATTGGTAACGTGTTGCCCAGTTGCCAGGATTTGGCTTGTTTAATATTAGGCCTTATTTACCTACCGAAGTTCCAGCTTCACCGGCCTGGACAATTCACTTGCAATGAACATTAAAATGTAATGTCAACAGCAAAATGTTTGGCCTGATGGTTGTCTGAACACGCTGGATAGACCAGGCAGTGTATGGATAGACACAATGGTGTACTGAGTTTAAAAAAAGGACCCATGGGAGAGCATGGTTATAGCCATGTTCTGGCTGGGTCAGGTGTGTCCTGGGTGGACCTGGGCAGAGCCAAAAGAGTGACCTAGTTTGTGCTCTGGGCGCTGCTATTTTTGCCCCCAGCCTGTCCCAGGTTGGGCACCCCTGCTATAGCGTCTACATAAGTCTACTTGGCAATTTGCTGTTTGTGTGGTTTCATGGAAAGCAATGGAATTCCACACTCCAACCTTCATTTTGAACAATTAGATTGACCCTAGATTATTTCTGGCGCAGATCGCACACCAATAGAATGGCCCCATTTCCTGCGCTGCCGACCCTTTTCTCAGCGCAGGCGATCACCATTTTTGGTGCACATCGCATGCGCTGCATTAGGGGTACATCAAAGCAAAGTGACTCCTAGTGTATAGAGCAGGTGTGTAACTGTCCTGTGTTATGTGGTGTTTTCTGATTACCTTTCCTGTGTATGGATAAGTAACTTCAGCTTCAATTCCATAGTTGATGATGTATTGAAAGGAATTTGGCATAAATCCCCCTATGCATCCCTTGTTTCCTGTAATGTTTGAACAATCCAACAGGTTCTGTTCGCTGAGAGATATTAGTTGGCCTGTTTTCTTTTTCCACTGGCATTCCAGAGCCCCCACACTGCTAAAGGCATAGCAAGATCCACATTGTCCCTAGAAAACATGGAGTTATGCAATTATACACAATGGCGTAGCTACAGACTTATGGGCCCTGATGCAAAATTTTGGCATGGGCCCCCCAACACCACCGCAAACACAAATCGGCACTGCAAACCAAAAAATCATTGGTAAAATGCTTTGTATATAACCACTGGTAAAATAGTTGGCACAAAGACTTGTAGTTTTGGAACCTTAGCACAAAATGGGGCCCCTTCTTGGCCAAGGGCCTTGGTGCAGTCGCATCCCCTGCACCCCTGGTAGCTACGCCCCTGATTACAGATGGGAAATGTCTACCTCCCAGAGGAGTAAGTATACTTACCTCCTTAACCCCTTCTTACCCCAAGACCACAATACTTACCTAGCTACTGTATATCTGCGCTCAAGCACTTAATGACCTGTGTATAGGGATTGGCACCTGTCTGCTAAGTGCTGCCCAATATCCCTATCTGGTATGGATGGCAAGATGACAACCTTATTGTGATTAGAATATTTCCTGTTAAGTGGCAGATCTACCAAACAAACAGGGTTATTCAATAAAAGTTCTTATCGTTTAAAATGGTGCTAATTTTGCCCCAACCAATCAGATGTTACCTTTCAAATGTTAAATAAGATCTGATTGGTTGGGGCAAAATTAGCACCATTTTAAACGATAAGAACTTTTATTGAATCTCCCTGAATGTGTCTCTCAGTCTGTCCATAGAAGGCACAGCCAACACCCAAGGATAAAAGCTCCTGTGCCCGGTCTATTATTTTACTGGTTTTGGCAAAGAATTTTCTGAAAAATTTTGTTTTCTGGAAGAATTCTGACTGGAGACTGAAATAATGTACTGGGCAATCAATCAGGTTGTGTGTAACCAGTCTATGAAAATGACCATTGGGTTATATAATAAAACACCTACTATGATTTTGGAAAGAAATGCAAACGGGGAACACAAAGAAATCACCAAAGAAATCTCCATCCACAAGGAGATTGTATGTTCTCCCGGTGACGAATTGTGATTCCCACACCAATATCCAGATATAAATGTTTAACTGTGTGAATACCTGATTCTTCACTCTAGTCACACAGCCCTTTTCTCTCCAGTCTATTGCTGGTGGTAAAGCCGCCATCAATTCCATTGGTAATTCAGTCCAATTGGTCCAATGAGCTTCTTGGGCTATAAAGCCCTTCATTGTCCCTGCCACTTCCTTTGCTGTCTGACGGAGAGGGAAAAAGTCACAAATTTTACATTTTTTCACAATATCTGAGAGGAAAAGTCTCCTTTCACATAGACTGATAGACTGATATCCTCCAGTGGTGTGCACACTATTTTATTATGATATAAAAACACTCATTACGTGCGGTTCCCACGTGGCTGAATGTCCGTTCCACGGCAGAAATATCTGCTGGTGTGTACCCAGCCTAAGAATTGGGGTTGGTTTTATCCTCGATCCCCCGATAACATTCCCTTGCAGACCGGCCCAAATTGGACAGTTTAAAGAGAGTCACAGATTCTGAAAGTGGGTTGGGTCTGACTCTGTACTGGGACAGTTGTGGGAATTTGATTTTGGGGTTTGTTATTGTCCTGTTTGCCCCAATGGTAACAGTTTCTGTCTAGACTAGTTAGTGTGGTAAGTGGGATGGGATCTCATTTAATCAATACCAAGGTAGAACGGAGGTTGATCTCCAAAAAGTCCTCTGATGGTCCTTCCCACAAAAATCCCCTCCTCTGTACTAATACCACCCCTCTAAATAGAATTTATACGTCCTGACTACAGCAGTCCTGCAGTTACACTTGTTTTTACCCTTTCCCCGCTCTATCAAAATGATAACCTTGTTATACTAATATTTACAGTACAGGTAACCTTGTTTGTTATAATACCATTTACAATATAAGAGATATGATTGGTTGGTCAGATTGGCTTGTAAAGCTAAAGTGATAATTAGTTGGCTCTATGCAATGCAGTCGGCCCACTGTCTGTGTTGCATTGTTATTGGATATAGAAAAGTATATAATCACCATTTGCATTTGGGCCTTGGCAATAAGTTTTGTACAGATGGATGATTGGGGTGGCTGTACAGGTTTCCCTTAGACTAGATATACACAATATTGTACTGTAGCGTTGTTTTCCTAAAGGATGTGTTGTAATTTACTCTCAGTTACCGTACATTCAAAACCAAACCAATAAATTTAAGGACATGGTGACAAGTCAAGATTAAGGTTCTTACCAGATCTCCCAGATGATTCATCCCAACTTCATAGCTATGACGTCCCATGGAATACTCCAAGTTATGGACCATGATGAATTTCAGTGTTTGCTCCCAAATGGTCCGTCTTGCAAGTTCCGCTTTCTTAAAAATGTAAGAGACAAATTTGGTCAAACAGTCAATTCAATTGTCTCATGTGCAGTACATAGTACATAAATACATAGAATATATAATATCTTGATTAAAACTGTTTACTAATGGGGACCTTACTATAGGAAGATAACCCATGATTAAACCATGATAAACTTTTAAGCCCTTCTACTCTACTGAGGCTCTGGAATTTTTCCCCTAGGCATAAACAATGAACAGGTCCATTTAGATTTTCATTAAGCTTCTATACATGGGATATCCAAAAGCAACCCTATACGGTGTCATAAATTATATCTAAGGACATCTATAGTGAAGTTGCTCCACCCCCTAAGGATCTATCCAATAAGAAGACATGGAGATTGGTCAATTCAGTTTTCCTTTGTGCTTAGTGAGTCTTTGTCCTTTAAATGAGAACTATATATGCGTATAAATTTTTTTCAAAAATAGTAAAAAAAAAAAAATGAAAAGTACCTGGGGCAGGGAGGTAGGATTTGTACTTTCTACCTCTGAATAGGAGACAGCAGCACAAAGAAAATAGCTTTCTGACAGTCTTCCTAGGTGCTTCAGCACCATCTTTAATACAGGAAGGCCCAGGGCACTAACCTGGCAGATAAAAACTGTATAGGCTGTAGCTCCCCAACTAAGCAATATTGGGAGGTGGGAATAATCAATCCTACCTCCGTGCCCAAGGTACTTTTCATTATTAAAAATTTTATTTTTACAGCATAGTTGTCCTTCAAACATCTCCCCTTCATAGAAAAATATGACATTTGTTAAGTAGTACTTATAGTGCTAAGAAGAATTTGTGACATTGCTTACAATTTCCTTCTGACCCATTGTTACCTGAATCTTTAATTCCTCACCTCATCCTTGTAGTTCTTCTGGTGGGTCTTAACCCAGAGTTCCCAATGATTGTCTAGAGTGGGATCAGGGATAGATAAAGATTGGACCAGTAAGGCAGAGAGAACCACAAGGCAGAAAGAAGCAAAGGCCATGGTCCTTCTAAATCCTGAAAACAGAAAGACAACAAAAAACAAAAACATTACAATGAATCAGTGATAAAAAGGAATCCTTCATCTTACTAGAAGATGGGATCCTCTCCTTGGTACAGTACAGGACAGAGTCATCTAGAATCAAAACACCCATTTCTGGCTAAGACCAAAATAGTATTTAGCATTTCACTCCCATAATAACTATGAAATCCAATAGGGGGAATATTAGTTATATTAGTCTAGTGAAGGACAATGCACTGAAAGACAATAATATGTTTGATGAACCCATGGATAAAATACAGAATATAACAGAATCAAACATAAAGAAGCAATAAAATAAAAAGCTGGCAAATATATATTGTCCAATACCTAAATGTCATACGAGCTGAGAGCATCCACTATACCTGAGAAGAAGAAAGAATATTGTACAGGTCAAGAGAAGGTTCCATTAGCTCAATGCATAACCAGCCAGCAGATTTATACTAAGTACTATGGGACGTTCCATCCAGTCAGCCAATAGGGATCATTATAGCAACAACATCAAAAAAACACAGAACAACCACCAAGTAGGTGACAGGTAAAGAAATTTAGATTCGCACATTTGTCTCTTTATGTGTTAGACTTCATGTGTAAAATGATTTGTTAACCACAGTTTTGGGTTCCTTAGAAGCAGCGTGGACATTAAAACATCATTTGCTTCCCATACATATTTACAGCAATTCAAAATATTTTGTCCCACATTTTTAATACGGTTGATGACTTCTAATTAAAAGACTATGATGTGTGTTGAGAAGAGTATCTGTGAATTATAAAATTATTGATACTTTGTAAAGGATTAGAGAAATTTTCCTACCTGGTTTCATAAACGCCATCTGCTCACACGCCAGACCTCCGAGTTCTAAATGTTAGCTGCTAGACTAATCCACCAGGATATTAGGGAAACCGTCGGAGAGTCCACATTCCATTTATCAACCAATAATGAGAAGATTGTTTTGGATGACAGGTTATTAAACATAAATAGACAGAAGGAGTGAAACTGGCACATAAATGAGCCCCTAAATTCTCCCTGGCCCCCCTTATATATTATAGTTGGACAAAGCGCACCAGTTCATTAACTCATTACCTCATCTTATGAAATCCATAGAAACGCAGTATTGGAGGTTGTTTAAAGAAATCTGTCCATCTAGTCCAACCTTTATACCCTACCCATAATGTCTGTTTAACAGTTATAAAGTAACATAGTATTGGAGGTTGTATAAAGACATACATCCATCTACGTCCCAAAACTTCCCGTCCCCATTACCCTACCCATAATGTCTGTTATAACAGTACATAGTAACATAGTATTGGAGGTTGTATAAAGCATACATCCATCTAGTCCAACCTTTATACCCTACCATAATGTGTTCTAACAGTTACATAGTAACATAGTATTGGAGGTTGTATAAAGAATACACTCCATCTAATCCAACCCTTTATACCCCCCACCCAAATGTCTGGATAACACTACATAGTAACATAGTATTGGAGGTTGTATAAAGAACTCTGTCCATCTAGTCCAACCTTTAAACCCTACCCATAATGTCTGTATAACAGTTACATAGTAACATAGTATTGGAGGTTGTATAAAGAACTCTGTCCATCTAGTCCAACCTTTAAACCCTACCCATAATGTCTGTATAACAGTTACATAGTAACATAGTATTGGAGGTTGTATAAAGAACTCTGTCCATCTAGTCCAACCTTTAAACCCTACCTATAATGTCTGTATAACAGTTACATAGTAACATAGTATTGGAAATTGTATAAAGACATACATCCATCTAGTCCAACCTTTATACCCTACCCATAATGTCTGTCTAACAGTTACACAGTTACATAGTATTGGAGGTTGTATAAAGACATACGTCCATCTAGTCCAACCTTTATACCGTACCCATAATGTCTGTCTAACAGTTACACAGTTACATAGTATTGGAGGTTGTATAAAGACATACATCCATCTAGTCCAACCTTTATACCCTACCCATAATGTCTGTATAACAGTTACATAGTAATATAGTATTGGAGGTTGTATAAAGACATACGTCCATCTAGTCCAACCTTTACACCCTACCCATAATGTCTGTATAACAGTTACATAGTAACATAGTATTGGAGGTTGTATAAAGACATACATCCATCTAGTCCAACCTTTGTACCCTACCCATAATGTCTGTATAACAGTTACATAGTAACATAGTATTGGAGGTTGTATAAAGACATACCTCCATCTAGTCCGGTGATCCTCAAACTACAGTTTTCCAGATGAAAAAACTACAACTCTCAGCATTCCTCAACTACAGAGAGAAGCCTAGGAGTGCTGGGAGTTGTAGTTTTTAAACATCTGGAGAGCCATCGTTTGAAGATCCATGATCTAGTCCAACCTTTATCCCCTACCCATAATGTCTGTCTAACAGTTACATAGTAACATAGTATTGGAGGTTGTATAAAGACACCCATCCATCTAGTCCAACCTTTATACCCTACCCATAATGTCTGCCTAATAGTTACATAGTAACATAGTATTCGAGGTTGTATAAAAGACATATGTCCATTTAATCCAACCTGTATACCCTACCCATAATGTCTGTCTAACAGGTACATAGTAAGTAACATAGTATTGGAGGTTGTATAAATACATACGTCCATCTAGTCCAACCTTTATACCCTACGCATAATGCCTAACAGTTACATAGTAACATAGTATTGGAGGTTGTATAGTGAACTCTGTCCATCTAGTCCAACATTAACATTCTACCCCATAATGTCTGTATAACAGTTACATAGCAACATAGTATTGGAGGTTGTATAAAGACATACATCCATCTAGTCCAAACTTTATACCCTACCTATAATGTCTAACAGTTACATAGTAACATAGTATTGGAGGTTGTATAAAGACATACATCCATCTAGTCCAACCTTTATACCCTACCTATAATGTCTGTAATAAAACGGAAGCACACATTCAATCAAAAGCAGGCAGATTCATTGAAATTGTAAAAATAAATGGCCACAATGGTCTTAGAAGTTCAACACTCTTCTCCAGTAAAAAAAACTGACTACCAAGGGTTGTAAAAAAGCAGTAAAAGTAGCAAGACCAACCATAAAAATATGAGGAATATTACTATTCGATGCAGGGGTGCCAACCCATTTACCTCAAAGGCCTCATTTGCAGCCCCTGACCACTTAGGGCACACATAGATTTAAGGCCTAATAAATTAAGTATGTGGCCTCCTAGAAAATACTTATTCCTTTAACTGCAGAAAGAGGTACCCAATAGTTGCATAGCAGAGGCGGCTTCAGAGCTCACCAGCATGCCCATATTTGTATAATAATTACAATACATTCCACCAAAACGTTCCAATGACTGACACACAAACTGATCAATACCTGTCCTCCTATTGGTACAATTGGTCACCTGCAGTTGTTCAAGCCCATTGGGTGTAATGAAAAACTTGTTGTAATAGTTAAAGTGACAGTTCATTGGAAATTATCATTTGTAAAATGTTATTTGTGTAATCCTTCTTAGTTATTTACATATTCTCTCCCATTTTGAAAAATCAGTTGATTTCATACCCTTTGCGTGTCCCTGCTTTGCATTAGTGAGCTGACATTTCAGGTTCTAAGGTCCTTCTTCTTCCAGGATGCACCACTTCCTTGGAATGTTCCTAACAGTATTTCTACTGATTGGCTGTTGGATGGGTCAAACATGCTCAGATCTCTACTGAGCAACTGAATCAACCCAGGCGCTGGGTAAGGGCAAGACCATAACAGTCTCTATGGGTCCTGCAAACAGGAAGTCAGTATTTCGGTTGCATTTATTTATACACAGACAAAATGCTGATGCAGATTAAAGGGGAAGTTCAATGCAAATACATATGCTTTTTAGAAAAAACAGCAGTATTTTTCCATCCCAATGACCTTAATCTGCCCATTCAGGAGTTGGTCTGTGTATAAATAAATGCAACCGAAATACTGACTTCCTGTTTACAGGACCTAGTAGAGACCGTTATGGTCTTGCCCTTGACCCAGCGCCTGGGTTGATCCAGTTGCTCAGTAGAGATCTGAGCATGTTTGACCCATCAACAGCCCATCAGTAGAAACTAACTGTTAGGAGCATCCAAGGATGTGGTGCATTTCTGGAAGGAGAAGGACCATTAGAACCTGAAATGTCACTCACTAATGTCAACAGCAGGGAACAGCAAGGGTATGAAATCAACTGATTTTTCAAAATGGGAGAGAATAGTAGAATAACTAAGAAGACATTACACAAACTAACAATTTAACAAATATTGACCATTTCCACTGAACGCCCATTAGGTATTGGGATGAAGAAAATAAGCATAGGTAATCAATATCTAAACTTCCTAGAGTGAGGAAAGCCCACAGTCTGCACACATATATATTTTATATACCACAGACAGCCCTAAAACATGACTGTGTCCAGTCTGACTACTCCCCAGAGGCTGTAGGATCAGGTCCTGTACTTGTCAGGGTCACTGTCCTTGGTGCTGACAGGTAGTTGCAGGACACCTTCTAGAGTCCAGACAGTTAGAGACAAGGACAGTGTGGGACAGAGGGGGATTCCCTGCCTGGTGACTGTCCCCATCCTTCCCTTTGCTGTGGGAAGGAGCTGCTCTTTCAGGTGGCTCAAGGTGCCAGCGACACTGCTGGGGCTGCTTTAAAATTGGGCGGGTAACAATACAGTCACGGAGCAGCACAGGTTGGTAAAAAGAAAAAACCCAATCCAGCATGATTTTGTCCCTTGTTCTTCCCACTAATCATCCTGGGCACCATCTCTTCTATCACAATTATAGATGGCAGTCCCTCCACTGTGAATTCGGCCTTGTCCTCCTGCTGCTTCTCTGGGACTTGCTGATTTGGAGGTGGAGTGGAGATAGGAGAAGGTCGGCTGTCCATGCACTCCGACCTGAGGACCCTTGCTGCTGCTGGGATGATGGTGGCACCATGCGGGGAGGACACAGAGAGCACGTGTCAGTCGCGAAACCGATGTCAGGTAAGTGTGCTCTGAATGCGATCGAGCACACATAGGCCCAAGGGCCTCGTGTTGGGCATCACTGGTGTATGATATGTAAACAATTAGGTAATATCAATAAAGCCCTGGACCAGATGAAATACATGCCGATCTTAAGAGAGCTTAGTTCAGTTTTATCTAAAAAAAATTCTTATATTTTCATATTTCTCTTTGGCTGGGGGTGCCGCTGCTGCATAGAAAAAAAGCTAATGTAATACCAATATTTAAAAAAGGAGATGCATTCACAGCCTGGTAACTATAGACCTGTAAGTCTAACATCAGTGGTAGGGAAGGTGCTGGACACTTTGTTATGGGATCATATTCTGGACTCATGGACTGATCTTATGAGTAGTTATCATCAGGATTCAAGAGAATAGATCTTGTTAAGCAAACTTGCTTGGTTTTTATGGAGATTGTGAGTAAGAATTTAGATTTTTTGATGTTACTGAATGACATAGGCACTAATGTATAAACTTTTGGCTTAGAAAAAAACATTTGACATGGATAGAGAATTGGTTATTGGATCGCAAACAGAGAGTGGTGGTAATGGAGCTACATCCATGTGGGCTAAAGTTCTAGTGGAGTGTCTCAGTCTTCTGTCATGGGGTCACTTCTATTTAATGTTTTAAATGATTTAAGCTTCGTACACATGTGTGATCGCAGGCTCGACCCAATGCACTATAAGTTAGCGAACAGGCATTTTGCCTTACTAACATTTAATGAATGGGTGCTCGGTCAGGCCTCATTGATGATCAAATTATTAATCTTGATGATTAAAGAATAGTCGGCCTAAATGGTCTTCGGTACACCAATTTGCCATCAACCACCTCTCATACTGCTGCACATCCCAACATATAAAGAAATTACTAACCAGAAATTTAAAGGGGAGGAAGATTCAATCTGCGGTCAAATAATAGTTCCTTCTTCTTATCTGTGTGGTTGGCACATGCTGATGCAGGAAAGCAGAAGAAACCAGGAAGAGATCGAGTTACAGTGAATGAAGGGGAGTGGAGGGGGCCACAGGGGATTTCAAGGGGACTGCAAGGGGAGAGGCCTTGGGAGCCCGTGAGGAGGAGGAACACAGGAAAAAGGGACTGTCACATGGTTTCAGAGCATAAAGCAGGAGTGCAGGGGATCTGGTGATTGCTGCTACCATATCACACAAATATATCTTTAAAATATTAAAAAAAAAAAAACAATGAAAATAAATTGCAAAAATTCTCAGGAAACTAATTCTTGTTACTAAGCTAAAGTATTTTGGACCACAGTTACCTTTAAGTAAGGTTTATTAGTAGGCTTAAAAGGTTTGACTAGATGGACACATGGATACAACCAGATGACTAGATATATACTTGGATACAACCAATACGATGTTACTATGTAACTGTTAGACAGGCATTATGGGTAGGGTATAAAGGTTGGACTAGATGTACATATGTCTTTATACAACCTCCAATAGTATGTTATTATGTAACTGTAGACATTATGGGGTAGGGTATAAAGGTTGGACTAGATGGAAGTATGTCTTTGTACAACCTCCAATACTATGATCTATGTAACGTTATACAGACATTATAGTAGGGTATAAAGGTTGGACTAGATGGATGTATGTCTTTATACAACCTCCAATACTATGTTACTATGTAACTGTTAGACAGACATATGGTAGGGTATAAAGGTTGGACTAGATGGATGGTATGTCTTATTACAACCTCCAATACTATGTTACTATGTAACGTTATACAGACATTATAGGTAGGGTATAAAGGTTGGACTAGATGGATGTATGTCTTATAAAACCTCCAATACTATGTTACTATGAACTGTTATACAGACATTATGGTAGGGTATAAAGGTTGGACTAGATGGATGTGTCTTTATACAACCTCCATACTATGTTACTATGTAACTGTTAGACATTATGGGTAGGGATAAAGGTGGGACTGATGGATGTATGTCTTTATACAAACCTCCAATACTATGTTCTATGTAACTGTTATACAGACATTATGGTAGGTTAAGGTTGGACTAGATGGACGAGTATGATACAACCTCCAATACTATGTTACTATGTAACTGTTAGAGCATTATGGTAGGGTATAAAGGTTGGATAGATGGAGTAGTCTTTATACAACCTCCCATACTATGTTACTATGTAACTGTTATACAGACATTATAGGTAGGGTATAAAGGTTGGACTAGATGGATGTATGTCTTTAAACAACCTCCAATATATGTTACTATGTAAGTTATACAGACATACATCCATCTAGTCCAACCTTTATACCCTACCTATAATGTCTGTATAACAGTTACATAGTAACATAGTATTGGAGGTTGTATAAAGACATACATCCATCTAGTCCAACCTTTATACCCTACCTATAATGTCTAACAGTTACATAGTAACATAGTAAACCCTACCCCATTAAGGTCTGCCTAATAGTTACATAGTAACTAGATGCGAAGGTTGTATAAAAGACTATGTCCATTTAACCAACCTGATACCCTACCCATAATGTCGTCTAAACAGGACATATAAAGTAAACATAGTATTGGAGGTTGATAATACATACGTCCATCTAGTCCAAACCTTGATACCGACGCATAATGCCTAAACAGGTAAATAGTAACATAGTATTGGAGGTGGTATAGTGAACTCTGTCCATCTAGTCCCAACATTAAACATTCTACCCCATAATGTCTGTAAACAGTTAACATAGCAAACATAGTATGGAGGTGTCTAAAAGACCACATTCCTCTAGTCCAAAACTTTATACCCTAATATAATGTCTACCAGTACATAGAACATAGTTTGGAGGTTGTTATTAAAGACAACATCCATCTAGTCCAACCTTTATACCCTAAACATATTAATGTCTGTTATAACAGCTTAATAGTAACATAGTATTGGACGGTTGTATAAAGACATACATCCATTCTGTCCAACTTTATACCCTAACTATAATGTCGGTCTAACAGTTTAAAAGTAACATGTATGGAGGTTGTATAAAGGACATACATCCATCAGTCCAACCTTATCCTACAGAATGTTGGAGTAACAGTTATAGGAACCAAGTATTGGAGTTGTACAAAGACATAGGTCCCACTAGTCCAAACATTTGTCCCTACCATAATGTCTAACAGTGACATAAAACATACTAGTGGGGTTGTATATAAAGACAATGTACATCTAGTCCAAACTTTATACCTACCCTAGGTCTGTATACAGTTACATAGTAACATAGTATTGGGGTGATAAAGACATACATCCATCGCGTCCCAACCTTTATACCCTACTATAATTGTCTGTTATAACAGTTAATAGAACATAGTATTGGAGGTATGTATAAAGACATACCTCCATCTAGTTCCAACATTTATACCCTACTATAATGGGACTGTCTAACAGTTACATAGTAACATTAGTATTGGAGGTGTATAAAGGGAACATACATCCATCTAGTCCAACCCTTTATACCCTACCTAGAATGTCGTATAAACAGGTATAGGAACATATATGGAGGTTGTACAAAGAGAGGCTCGTCCCATCTAGTCCAACCTTTACCCTACCCAATGTCTAACAGTTACATAATAACATACTATTGGAGGTTGTATAAAGCCATATGCCATCTAGTCCAACCTTATACCTATCCATAATGGAACCTGTCTAACAGTAATAGTAAAACTCGTATTGGTGTATCCAAGTATATATCTAGTTCAACTGGTTGTTTATCCATGTCCTCTAGTCAAACCTTTTAAGCCTACTAATAAACCTTACTTCAAGGGTTTAACTGTGGTCAAAAAATGACTTAGCTTAGTAAACAAGAATCGTTTCCTGGGAATTTTGCAATTGATTTCCATTGTTTTTTTTTTTTTTGATATAGTTTTAAAGATATAGTTGTGTGATATGGTAGCAGCAACAACAGATCCCTGCACATCCTGCTTTATGCTCTGAAAAAATGTGCAGTCCTTTTCCGTGTTTCCTACCTCGCACGGGCTCCACAAGGCCTCTCCCCTGCAGTCCCCTTGAAAATCCCTGTGGCCCCTCCCACTCTCCTTCATTCACTGTAAATCGATCTCTTCCTGGTGCTTCTGCTTCCCCGCATCGAGCATTGTTCCAACCGCAAGCCAGATAAGAAGAAGGACACTATATTTGACCGCAGATTCATGAATCTTCCTCCACTTAAATTTCTGGTTGAGTAATTTCTTTTTTTTTATATGTTGGGATGTGCAGCAGGTAGAGAGGATGGTTGATGGCCAAATGTGTACCGAAGACCATTAGGCCGACCGACTATTCTTAATCATCAAGATTAATTATTTATCATCAATGAGGCCTGACCGAGCACCAATCATTAAATGTTAGTAAAGGCAAAAGCCTGTTCGCTATTATAGTACGTTGGGGTTCGAGCCTGCGATCACACATGTGTCGAAGCTTAAATCATTTATAAACGTAAATAGAGTGACCCCAGTACAGAAGACTTGAGGACCACTGCCACTTAGAACTTTTAGCCACATGATGTAGCTCCATTTACCCACCACTCTCTGTTTGCGATCAATAACAAATTCTCTATCCATGTTCCAAGTTTTTTTTTCTAAGCCAAAAGTTTATACATTAGTTGCCTAGTCAGTCATAACATCAAAAAATCTAAATTCTTACCACAATCTCCATAAAAAAACCCAAGCAAGTTTGCTTAACAAAGATCTATTTCTCTTGAATCCATGATGATAAACTACTCATAAGAGATAAGTCCATGAGTCCAGAATATGACCCATACAAAGTGCGCACCTTCCCTACCACTGATGTTAGGGACTTACAGGTCTTTATAGTACCAGGATGTGAATGACTTCCTTTTTTTTAAATATTGGGATTTAACATTAGCTTTCTTTTTTTTCTAGCAGCAGGGCAACATCCGCCAGACCCAAAGAGAAAATATGAAATGAAAATATAAGAATTTTTTTTTAGATAACACACTTGAACTAGCTTCTAGATCCGCGGATGTATTTATTGTCCAGGGCTTTATTGATATTACCAATTATGTTATAATATAATACACACCAGTGATGCCCAACACGAGGCCCTTGGGCCATAGGTGGCTCGATCGCATTCAGGAGCAGCACTTATCCTGACATGCGGTTTTCTGCTGATCCCCGCATGGTGCCACCATCATCCCAGCGCAGCAAAGGTCCTCAGGTCGGAGTGCAATGGCCAGCCGACCTCTCCTATCTCCAATCCCACCTCCAAATCAGCAAGTCCCACCGAGAAGCCGCAGTGAGAGACAAGGGCGAATGTCACAGTTGGAGGGACTGCCATTATAATTGTGATAGAAGAGATGGTGCCCAGGATGATTAAAGATGGGAGAATCAAGGCGACAAAATTCAAAGTGCTGGATTGGGTTTTTGCTTGTTACCAACCTGTGCTGATGCTCGTGACTGTATTGTTACGCCCAATTTTAAAGCAGCCCCGCAGTGTCGCTGGCACCTTGAGCCACCTGAAAAGCAAGCTCCTTCCGCACAGCAAAGGGAAGGATGGGGACAGTCACCAGGCAGGGGAATCCCCTCTGTCCACACTGTCCTGTCTCTGACTGTCTGGACTCTAGAAGGTGTCCTGCAACTACCTGTAAGCACAAGGACGGTGACCATGCCAAGTACAGGACCGATCCTACAGCGTCTGGGCGAGTAGTCAGAACTGGGACACAGTCATGTTTATGGCTGTCTGTGGTATTATAAAATATAGATGTGTGACAGACGTGGCTTTTTCACACTCTAGGGAAGTTTAGATTATTGATTTACCCTTTAAGAATTTCCCGTTTTGTCACCTTGTAATTAAAAGGGGAAGGTCAGTGCAAATACATATGCTTATTTTCTGTCATCCAATGGACCTTAGGGCGGCAGTCAGTGGAAATGGTAAATGATTTGTTAAATTGTTAGTTGGTATGTCTTCTTAGTTATTCTAATATCTCTCCCATTTTGAAAAACAGTTGATTTCATACACTTTGCTTCCCTGCTGTTGACATTAGTGAGCTGACATTAGGTTCTAATGGTCCTACCAGTCCAGAATGACACCACATCCTTGGGAATGCTCCTAACAGGTAGTTATACTGATTGGCTGTTGATGGGCAAAAAACATGCCAGATCTCACGAGCAATGCTCAACCAGGCGCTGGGTCAAGGGCAAGACCCCATTTTAACGGGTCTCTACTAGGAGGTCCTGTTAAACAGGAAGTCAGTATTTTCGGTTGCATTATTATACACAGACACAATCCTGAATGGGCAGATTAATGGCATTGGGATGGAAAAACATAATGCTGTTTTTTCGAAAAAGCGATGTATTTGCATTGAACTCCCCTTTAATCTGGGCATCGCATTTTTTTTGTCTGTGTTAATTAAATGCACCGAAGACTGAATTCCTGTTTGCCGGACCCCTAATACGAGACTTTAGGTCTTGCCCTTGACAGCGCCTGGGTGATTCAGTTGCTCAGTAGAGATCTGAGCATGTTGTTTGACCATCCAAACAGCCAATCAGTAGAAATTATGTTAGGACATTCCAAGGAAGTGGTTGGCATTCGGAAGAAGAAGGACCGTTAGAACCTGAAATGTCAGCTCAATAAGGTCAATAGCAGGGAACAGCAAGGGTAGAAATCAACTGATTTTTCAAATGGGAGAGATATGTAGAATAACTAAGACGGCATACACAACTAAAAAATTTAAAAAATATCGATAAATTCCAATGAACTGTCACTTTAAACTATTACAACAAGTTTTAATTACCCAATGGGCTTGAAAACAACTGCAGGTTGACCAATGTACCAATAGGAGGACAGGTTATTGACAGTTGGTGTGTCAGTCATTGGACGTTTTTGGTGGCTGGAATGTATTGTAATATAAAAAATATGTGCATGTTCCTCGGTGAGCTCGGAAGCGCTTGTATGCAACATTGGGTGACCTTCTTTCTTCTGCAGAAAGGAAAAGATTCTAGGAGGCAACATACTTTAATTGAGATGGCCTATACATCTATGTGTGGCCCTCAAAGGTGGTCAGGGCTGCAAAAATGAGGCCTTTGAGGTGAATGCGTTGGCACCTGCTGAATATTTCCTAGATTTTTAGGGTTGAGTCTTTGATATTTACTGCTTTTTACACCTTGGGTAGTCAGTATTTTTGGATACTGGGAAGAGTGTGAACTTCTACGACCATTTGTGGGCCATTTATTTTTACAATTTCAATGACTCTGCCCGTTGATTGAATGTGATGATTCCGTTTTATGAGACTGCCCCACTGAGTATCACCCAGGTTGTTGAAAACAAGCGGATCAACCATCGAAAAGTTTCCATGATCCCCGTCCACGGTCACATATCTGGAGTATATTTAAGCTTCAATCAAGATGGAGGTGGAAACAGATGGATCAATTAATTCATTTGAGTGTCGATAAGGAGTACTGTTCAGCGACTATCCTCTGTGTATGGGCTGGCTAACGGAAACACACTTTTGCACTAAACTAAAATGATTTAAAAAAAACCAAAAACATCTATGAAGCTACTGCTTTGACCTGAGGGACGAGGGTAAAAAGCTTTTCTCAGCTATAAAACTGTTAGCCTATTTAAGAGTAGCACGGTACCCTTCTTTTCACAATAGAGTTTTGTTAACATCCTAATAGTGACTGTGCTGAAAAAGATGTTTTTGTTGTCTGGTGTCATCTTAGATCTCTGTAATCTTGCCTACTGTGGGTCAGCAGCAAAGTCTATCACATGATCACAAACAACACAACCAGATTAAAAAACATTTTATTTATATGTGTGGAATATGAAACTCATTGACACATTTCTTATTTAGTGTAGAGACATTGTGTAACTGTGTCCTATATATTTATATCAAGGTTCTTTCATTCTATGTAAAAACCCTCCTGGAAACACTTAATTTGGAACCTTATGAGGACAAAAATAAGGGGCATCCTATGCATCAGAGAGTCTGGTAGTTGAAAGGTTGGACTAGATGGAGTATGTCTTTATACAACCTCCAATACTATGTACTATGAAATGTTATACAGACATATAGGTAGGGTATAAAGGTTGGACTAGTGGATGGTTCTTTATACAACCTCCAACTATGTTACTATGTAACTGTTAGACATTATGGGTAGGGGGGCGACGTGTTTATTTATATTGTATTAATATAAAGTTGGACTAGATGGATGTATGTCTTTATACAACCTCCAATATATTGTTATGTAACTGTTATACAGACATTATGGGTAGGTTAAGGTTGGACTAGATGGACAGAGTTCCTTATACAACCTAATACTTATGTTCATACATCCATCTAGTCCAACCTTTATACCCTACCTATAATGTCTGTCTAACAGTTAAATAGTAACATAGTATTGGAGGTTGTATAAAGACATACATCCATCTAGCATTCCGATTGCTCTGATTCCAGGCGCATAATTGTTCCCTCCTATTTACCCATAATGTCTGTTATAACAGTTACATAGTAACTATATGTATGGAGGTTGTATAAGCCATACGCCATCTAGTCCAACCTTAACCCTACCACATAAATTAATGTCTGTATAACAGTTACAGTAACTAGTATTGGGATGTTTGTATAAGACATACATCCATCTAGTCCAACCTTTGTACCCTCCATAATGTCTGTATAACAGTTACATATAACATAGTATTGGAGTTGTATAAAGACATACCTCACTCTAGTCCGTACTCAAACAAGTTTTCCAGATGAAAAACTACGACTTCAGCATTCTCAACTACAGAGAGACCTAGGATTGGCGGAGTTGTAGTTTTTAAACTCTGGAGAGCCATCGTTGAAGATCCATGATCTAGTCCAACCTTTATCCCCTACCCATAATGTCTGTCTAACAGTTACATAGTAACATAGTATTGGAGGTTGTATAAAGACACTCCATCTAGTCCAACCTTTATACCCTACCCATAATGTCTGTATAGTTACATAGTAACATAGTATTGAGTTGTATAAAGACTATGTCCATTTATCCAACTTATACCCTACCCATAGGTCTGTCTAACAGTTACATAGTAAACATAGTATTGGAGGTTGTATAACATACGTCCATCTAGTCCAACCTTTATACCCTACCATAATGCCTAACAGTTACATAGTAACAAGTATTGGAGGTTGTATAGAACTCTGTCCATCAGTCCAACCTTAACATCTACTACCCATGTCTGTATAACAGTTACATAGCAAACATAGTATTGGAGGTTGTATAAAACATACATCCATCTAGTCCAACCTTTATACCCTACCCATAATGTCTGAACAGTTACATATAACATAGTATTGGAGGTTGTATAAAGACATACATCCATCTAGTCCAACCTTTATACCCTACCTTAATGTCTGTATAAACATTACCAAATTGTCTCATGTGCAGTACATAGTACATAAATAAATAGAATATATAATATCTTGATTAAAACTGTTTACTAATGGGGCACTTAATATAGGAAGATAACCCATGATTAACCATGATAAACTTTAAGCCTTCTACTCTACTGAGGCTCTGGAATTTTTCCCCTAGGCATAAACAATGAACAGGTCCATTTAGATTTCATTAAAGCTTCTATAAATGGGATATCCAAAAGCAACCCTATACGGTGTCATAAATTATATCTAAGGACTCATGTGTGAAGTTGCTCCACCCCCTAAGGATCTATCCAATGGAAGCATGGAGATGGATGGCATCAGTTTTCCTGTGTTTAGTGAGTCTTGTCTTTAATGGAAACTATATATGCGTATAAATTTTTTTCAAAAATAGTAAAAAAAAAAAATGAAAAGTTACCTGGGGCAGGGAGGTAGGATTGGTACTTTGTCTACCTCTGAATAGGAGACAGCAGCACAAAGAAAATAGCTTTCTACAGTCTTCCTAGGTTGCTTCAGCACCATCTTTAATACAGGAAGGCACAGGGCACTAACCTGGACAGATAAAAACTGTATAGGCTGTAAGCTCCCAACTAAGCAATATTGGGAGGTGGGAATAATCAATCTACCTCCGTGCCCAAGGTAATTTCAATATTAAAAATTATTTTACAGAATAGTTGGCCTTCAAAACATCTCCCTTCATAGAAAAATATGACATTTGTTAAGTAGTACTTATAGTGCTAAGAAGAATTGTGACATGCTTACAAATTCCTTCTGACCCATGTTACCTGAATTTAATTCCTCACTCATCCTTGTAGTTCTTTCTGGTGGGTCTTCAACCCGAGTTCCCATGATGTTCTAGAGTGGGATCAGGGATAGATAAAGATGGACCAGTAGGCAGAGAGAACCAAAGGCAGAAAGAAGCAAAGGGGCATGGTCCTTCTAAATCTGAAAACAGAAGACAACAAAAAACAAAAACATTACAATGAATCAGTGATAAAAAGGAATCCTTCATCTTTACTAGATAGATGTGGATCCTCTCCTTGGTACAGTACAGGGGACAGAGTCATCTAGAACAAAACACATTTCTGGCTAAGCCAAAATAGTATTTTTAGCATTTCACTCCCATAATAACTATGAAATCCAATAGGGGGAATATAGTTATATTAGTCTAGTGAAGGACAATGCACTGGAAAGACAATAATATGTGTGAACCCATGGATAAAATACAGAATATAACAGAACAACATAAAGAAGCAAAAATAAAAAGCTGGCAAATAATATATGTTCAATACCTAATGTCATACGAGCTGAGAGCATCCACTATACCTGAGAAGAAGAAAGATATTGTACAGGTCAAGAGAAGGTTCCAAGCTCAATGCATAACCAGCCGCAGATTTATACTAAGTTAGCTGGACGTTCAATCAGTCAGCCAATAGGGATCATATAGAACAAACATCAAAAAACACACAGAACAACCACCAGTAGGTGACAGGTAAAGAAATTTAGATTCGCACATTTTTCGTCTTTAGTGTTAGACTCAGTGTAAAATGATTTGTTACCACAGTTTGGGTTCCTTAGAAGCAGCGTGGACATTAAAACATCATTTGCTTCCCATACATATTACAGCAATTCAAAATATTTGTCCCACATTTTTAATACGTGATGATTAATTAAAGACTCATGATGTGTTGAGAAGAGTATCTGGGATTATTAAAATTATTGATTACTTTTAAAGGATTAGAGAATTTTCCTACCTGGTTTCTAAAACGCAATCTGCTCACACGCCAAGACTCCGGTTCTAAATGTTAGCTGCTGACTAATCCACCAGGATATTAGGGAAAACCGTCGGAGAGTCCACATTCCATTTATCAACCAATAATGAAAGATTGTTTTGGATGACAGGTTATAAACATAAATAGACAGAAGGAGTGAAACTGGCACATAAATGAGCCCCTAAATTCTCCCGCCCCCCTATTATTATAGTTGGACAACAGCGCACAGTTCATTACCATTACCCAACTATGAAACCAAATAGAAACGCAGTTATGGACGGTTGTTTAAATGAAATCTGTCCCTACTAGTCCAACCTTTACCCCCCATAATGTCTGTTTAACATTATAAAGTACAGTAGTATTGGCAGGTTGTATAAAGACATACATGTCCATTAGTCCAACCTTATACCCTAACCATAATGTTTTATAACAGTACATAGTAACATAGTATTGGAGGTTGATATAAGATATACATCCATCTAGTCCAACCTTTATTACCCTATCATAATGTCGTCTATACAGTTACATTGTAAAATAGTATTGGAGGTGTATAAAGAAACAATCAATCTAATCCAACCTTTATACACCACCATAATGTCTGTCTAACGTTACATAGAACATAGTATTGGAGGTTGTATAAATGAACTCTGTCATCTAGTCCAACCTTTAAAACCCTACCCATAATGTCTGTAAACAGTTACATAGTAAACATAGATTGGGGGTGTATAAAGAACTCTGTCCCTCTAGTCCAACCTTTAACACCCACCCATATGTCTGTATAACAGTTACATAGTAACCTAGTATTGGAGGTTGTATAAAGAACTCTGTCCATCTAGTCCAACCTTTAACCCTACCATAATGTCTGTATAAACAGTTACATAGTAACATGAAGTTATTGGAATGTATAAAGATCATTACATCCATCTAGTCCAACCGTTGTATACCCTACCATATGTGCTAGTCTAGACAGTTGAAGAGTTTTAGAGAGGGTTGTTATAAAGACATACCCATCTAGTCAACCCTTATAACCAGGTACCAATAACGTCCTGTCTAAATAGTTAGACCACCAAGTTACATAGTATTGGAGGTTGTAAAAGACATACAATCCATCTAGTCCAACCTTTATACCCTACCAAATGTCGTTATAACAGTTACATAGTAATATAGTATGGAGGTTTGTATTAGACATACGTCATCTAGTCCAACCTTTACGCCCTACCCATAATGTCTGTATAACAGTTAATAGTAAACATAGTATTGGAGGTTGTATAAAGACATACATCCATCTAGGCCAACCTCTGTACCCTACCATTAGTCTGTATAACAGTTACATAGTAACATAGTATTGGAGGTTGTTAAAAGACATACCTCAATCTAGTCCGGTGATCCTCAAAACTACAGTTTTCCAGATGAAAAAAACACAACTTCAGCATCCTCAACTACAGAGAGGAAGCCTAGGAGTGTGCGGGAGTGGAGGTTTTAAACATCTGGAGAGCCATCGTTAGACCCTGATTATCCACCTTTATCCCCTACCCATAATGTCTGTCTAACAGGACATAGTAACATAGTATTGGAGACTGTATAAAGGACATACGTCCATCTAGTCCAACATTATACCCTACCCATAATGTCTGAAACAGTTAATAGTAACATAGTATTGGAGGTTGTATAAAGACATCCATCCATCTAGTCCAACCTTTATACCCTACCCATAATGTCTGCCTAATAGTTACATAGTAACATGTATGGGGTTGTATAAAGACATACGTCCATCGAGTCCAACCTTTATACCCAACCCATAATGTCTGTCTAACAGTTACATAGTAACAATAGTATTGGAGGTTGTATAAAGCACCCATCATCTAGTCAACCTTATACACTACCCATAATGTCTGCCTAATAGTTACATAGTATAACATAGTATTCGAGGTTGTAAAAAGACATATGTCCATTTAATCCAACCGTTACCCCACCCATAAAGTCTGTTAACAGGCTAGTAAGTAACATAGTATTGGAGGTTGTATAACATACGTCAATCTAGTCCTCCAACCTTTATACCCTACGCATAATGCCTAAAAGTTACATAGTAAATAGTATTGGAGGGGTATTAGTAAACTCTGTCCATCTAGTCCAACATTAACATTCTACCCCATAAGTCTGTATAACAGTTACATAGCAACATAGTATTGGAGGTTGTATAAAAGGACATACATCTTCTAGTCCCAAATTGTATACCTACTATAATGTCTGTATAACAGTTACATAGTAACATATTATTGGAGGTTGTATAAAGACATACATCCATCTAGTCCAACCTTTATACCCTACCTATAATGTCTGTATAACAGTTACATAGTAACATAGTATTGGAGGTTGTATAAAGACATACGTCCATCTAATCCAACCTTTATACCCTACGCATAATGCCTAACAGTTACATAGTAACATAGTATTGGAGGTTGTATAATGAACTCTGTCCATCTAGTCCAACCTTAACATTCTACCCTATAATGTCTGTATAACAGTTACATAGCAACATAGTATTGGAGGTTGTATAAAGACATACATCCATCTAGTCCAACCTTTATACCCTACCCATAATGTCTAACAGTTACATAGTAACATAGTACTGGAGGTTGTATAAAGACCCACATCCATCTAGTCCAACCTTTATACCCTACCTATAATGTCTGTATAACAGTTTCATAGTAACATAGTATTGGAGGTTTTATAAAGACATACATCCATCTAGTCCAACCTTTATACCCTACCTATAATGTCTGTATAACAGTTACATAGTAACATAGTATTGGAGGTTGTATAAAGACATCCATCCATCTAGTCCAACCTTTATACCCTACCTATAATGTCTGTCTAACAGTTACATAGTAACATAGTATTGGAGGTTGTATAAAGACATACATCCATCTAGTCCAACCTTTATACCCTACCTATAATGTCTGTATAACAGTTACATAGGAACATAGTATTGGAGGTTGTACAAAGACATACGTCCATCTAGTCCAACCTTTATACCCTACCCATAATGTCTAACAGTTACATAATAACATACTATTGGAGGTTGTATAAAGACATATGTACATCTAGTCCAACCTTTATACCCTACCCATAATGCCTGTCTAACAGTTACATAGTAACATCGTATTGGTTGTATCCAAGTATATATCTAGTCATCTGGTTGTATCCATGTGTCCATCTAGTCAAACCTTTTAAGCCTACTAATAAACCTTACTTAAAGGGTAACTGTGGTCCAAAAATGACTTTAGCTTAAGTAACAAGAATTAGTTTCCTGAGAATTTTTGCAATTTATTTTCATTGGTTTTTTTTTTTTATATAGTTTTAAAGATATATTTGTGTGATATGGTAGCAGCAATCACCAGATCCCCTGCACATCCTGCTTTATGCTCTGAAACCATGTGACAGTCCCTTTTTCCTGTGTCTCCTCCTCCTCACGGGCTCCCAAGGCCTCTCCCCTTGCAGTCCCCTTGAAATCCCCTGTGGCCCCTCCCACTCCTCCTTCATTCACTGTAACTCGATCTCTTCCTGGTTTCTTCTGCTTTCCGCTGCATCGAGCATGTGCCAACCACAGATAAGAAGAAGGAACTATTATTTTGACCGCAGATTCAGAATCTTCCTCCACTTTAAATTTCTGGTTAGTAATTTCTTTATATGTTGGGATGTGCAGCAGGTAGAGAGATGGTTGATGGCAAATTGTGTACCGAAGACCATTTAGGCCGACTATTCTTTAATCATCAACGATTAATAATTTTGATCATCAATGAGGCCTGACCGAGCACCCATTCATTAAATGTTAGTAAGGCAAAATGCCTGTTCGCTAACTTATAGTGCATTGTGGGTCGAGCCTGCGATCACACATGTGTACGAAGCTTAAATCATTTAAAAACATTAAATAGAAGTGACCCCAGTACAGAAGACTGAGACACTCCACTTAGAACTTTAGCCCACATGGATGTAGCTCCATTAACCACCACTCTCTGTTTGCGATCCAATAACCAATTCTCTATCCATGTACAAATGTTTTTTTCTAAGCCAAAAGTTTATACATTAGTCGCCTATGTCATTCAGTAACATCAAAAAAATCTAAATTCTTACTCACAATCTCCATAAAAACCAAGCAAGTTTGCTTAACAAGATCTATTTCTCTTGAATCCATGATGATAACTACTCATAAGATCAGTCCATGAGTCCAGAATATGATCCCATAACAAAGTGTCCAGCACCTTCCCTACCACTGATGTTAGACTTACAGGTCTATAGTTACCAGGCTGTGAATGCGATCGATTCCTTTTTTAAATATTGGTAATTACATTAGCTTTTTTTCTATGCAGCAGCGGCACATCCCCAGGCCAAAGAGAAATATGAAAATATAAGAATTTTTTTTCAGATAAAACTGAACTAAGCTCTCTTAAGATCCGCAGATGTATTTCATCTGGTCCAGGGGCTTTATTGATATTACCTAATTGTTTACATATCATACACCAGTGATGCCTAACACGAGGCCCTTGGGCCGTATGTGGCTCGATCGCATTCAGGAGCAGCACTTATCCTGACATGCGGTTTCTGCTGATCTGAAACACCCCAAGTGCTTCCCCTTCTCCTGTTGTTTCCCCGCATGGTGCCACCATCATCCCAGCAGCAGCAAAGGGTCCTCAGGTCGGAGTGCAATGGACAGCCCGACCTTCTCCTATCTCCAATCCCACCTCCAAATCAGCAAGTCCCAGAGAAGCAGCAGGAGGACAAGGGCCGAATGTCACAGTGGAGGGACTGCCATCTATAATTGAGATAGAAGAGACGGTGCCCAGGATGATTCAGTGGGGAAGAATCAAGGGACAAAATCAAGTGCTGGATTGGGTTTTTTCTTTTTACCAACCTGTGCTGCTCCGTGACTGTATTGTTACCGCCCAATTTTAAAGCAGCCCCAGCAGTGTCGCTGGCACCTTGAGCCACCTGAAAGAGCAGCTCCTTCCGCACAGCAAAGGGAAGGATGGGGACAGTCACCAGGCAGGGAATCCCCCTCTGTCCCACACTGTCCTTGTCTCTGACTGTCTGGACTCTAGAAGGTGTCCTGCAACTACCTGTCAGCACCAAGGACAGTGACCCTGACAAGTACAGGACCTGATCCTACAGCCTCTGGGCGAGTAGTCAGACTGGACACAGTCATGTTTAGGGCTGTCTGTGGTATATAAAATATATATGTGTGCAGACTGTGGGCTTTCCATCACTCTAGGGAAGTTTAGATATTGATTACCTATGCTTATTTTCTTCATCCCAATGACCTTAATGGGGCAGTTCAGTGGAAATGGTCAATATTTGTTAAATTGTTAGTTTGTGTAATGTCTTCTTAGTTATTCTACATATTCTCTCCCATTTTGAAAAATCAGTTGATTTCATACCCTTTGCTGTTCCCTGCTGTTGACATTAGTGAGATGACATTTCAGGTTCTAATGGTCCTTCTCCTTCCTAGAATGCACCACATCCTTGGAATGCTCCTAACAGTTAGTTCTACTGATTGGCTGTTGGATGGGTCAAACATGCTCAGATCTCTACTGAGCAACTGGATCAACCCAGGCGCTGGGTCAAGGGCAAGACCATAACGGTCTCTACTAGGGGTCCTGTAAACAGGAAGTCAGTATTTCGGTTGCATTTATTTATACACAGACACAATCCTGAATGGGCAGATTAAGGTCATTGGGATGGAAAAATACTGCTGTTTTTTCTAAAAAGCATATGTATTTGCATTGAACTTCCCCTTTAATCTGCATCAGCATTTTGTCTGTGTATAAATAAATGCAACCGAAATACTGACTTCCTGTTTGCAGGACCCCTAATAGAGACTGTTATGGTCTTGCCCTTCACCCAGCGCCTGGGTTGATTCAGTTGCTCAGTAGAGATCTGAGCATGTTTGACCCATCCAACAGCCAATCAGTAGAAATAACTGTTAGGAACATTCCAAGGAAGTGGTGCATCCTGGGAAGAAGAAGGACCATTAGAACCTGAAATGTCAGCTCACTAATGTCAACAGCAGGGAACAGCAAAGGGTATGAAATCAACTGATTTTTCAAAATGGGAGAGAATATGTAGAATAACTAAGAAGGTATTACACAAAGTAACATTTTAACAAATATCGATAATTTCCAATGAACTGTCACTTTAACTATTACAACAAGTTTTTCATTACACCCAATGGGCTTGAACAACTGCAGGTGACCAATTGTACCAATAGGAGGACAGGTTATTGATCAGTTTGTGTGTCAGTCATTGGAACGTTTTGGTGGAATGTATTGTAATTATTATACAAATATGGGCATGCTCGGTGAGCTCTGAAGCCGCCTCTGCTATGCAACTATTGGGTGACCTCTTTCTGCAGTTAAAGGAATAAGTATTTTCTAGGAGGCCACATACTTAATTTATATAGGCCTATAAATCTATTGTGTGGCCTTTAAAGGTGGTCAGGGGCTGCAAATGAGGCCTTTGAGGTCAAATGGGTTGGACACCCCTGTCATACGCTCTGTCAGCCATAGTGAATATTCCTCATCATTTCTTATGGTTGGTCTTGCTACTTTTACTGCTTTTTTACAACCCTTAGTAGTCAGTATTTTTGTACTGGAGAAGAGTGTTGAACTTCTAAGACCATTTGTGGGCCATTTATTTTTACAATTTCAATGAATCTGCCTTTTGATTGAATGTGTGCGTTCCGTTTTATAGACTGCCCACTGATATTCACCAGGTTGTTGAAAACAAGCTGATCCAACCCATCAGAAAACCCATCCACTGTCACATTATCTGGAGTATATTTCAGCTTCAATCAAGATGGATGGTGGAACAGCTGGATCAATAATTCCATTTGAGTGTCGATAAGGAAGTACTGTTCATCTTTCTGCCATTGGACTGTGTATGGGCTTCTTAAGAAACACACTTTTCAATAAACTAAAATGTATTTAAACTATGAAGCTACTGCTTTGACCTGAGGACGAGGGTAAAAAAGCTTCTCAGCTAATATAAACTGTTAGCCTATGTTAAGAGTAGCACGGTACCCTTCTTTTCACAATATAGTTTTGTCAAACATCCTTTAATAGTGACTGTGTGAAAAAGATGTTTTTGATTGTCTGTGTGTCATCTAGATCTCTGTAATCTTGACTTACTGTGGGTCAGACAGCAAAGTCTATCACATGATCACAAACCACACAACCAGATAAAAACATTTTTATTTCTATGTGTGAATATGAAACATCATTGAAATATTTCTTATTTCGTGTAAGGAGACATTGTAAACTGTGTCCTATATATTTATAATTCAATGTTCTTTCATTCTATGTAAAAACCTACCTGGGAACACTTTACTTTGGAACCTTCTGAGACAACACAAGGGCATCCTATGCAATCAGATTGATACTGATAATGTGTACCATTTAGAATTTCACTACTTCTAATTCCTCCAAGTTCCTAGACCCCCTGTGAGCTCTGAAACAATTCCAAGTCTGCTACTTTCTAGGGTCCACTTCCTGCTCTTCATGTGTTTCAGGGATTTTCAGTAGATGGAAGTAGCCTTCTTTACTACTCATGGGATCTGACTGCCAGTAGAAGCCTTGAATTGGCTACCTTATGGGTTCTACCATCCTGTAGTAGGCTCCTATTGGCTGCCCATGGAATTTACCAGCCTTTGATTGGTTGACTATTTGTTACTATTTTTCTCTAGAAGAATGAATTCCAAGTGCACATCTCTTTAAATAAATTATTTTTATTTTGCACACCTCATAGCGTCCATGCACTAGTTATTGATTATATAGAGTACCATTTCCCTATTTAGAAGTCTATACAGTGTCTCTTAAACCATCCCACCTCCTTTATTCCTTGGTCACATGACATTTAGATTTGGGTATTCTATGCAAAACACAATCAGTCTAGTCCAACATCTGCTGGTGTATAGCAGGAATTGGCGTCTGTCTTTAAATGACTATAAATTCTATACTACTTTGCTATAAATACTATAACATAGAAATGCAACTCTGTATCTTTAAGAAATCAGCCGATCATCCGGGGCGATGACCCATTGCTTATGTAATCGAATGTGTTTTTCAGTTCAAGCCCATGGCATTATTTTTAGCCTTAACTTTATTCCTGACTTTACCTTTCCTTTAATTTTTCATCTTTAGTTGAAAGTGTTTTTCCTCTGGTTACATTTTTGTAGATTTACATTTTATTTATAGATGAGAAAACATGGCAACCAATCAAATGTTAGCTTTATAATGGGTTACACCCACATCAATAGATAACATCTAATTGTCTGTTGTACTACAGGTTAATAGCACAGACAAGCCTTTGACCTCTTATTGCATCTGCCCCACCTATAGGGGGTGCATGTTCCTGATCGGTCACATTTCCTGTTTCATCTCAAATATAACAAGTGTGGGTGGGGAGGTCAGGCCCCTGTACTAAAGTATAGGGAGTCGGCCATGATCAAATGGTGTGTGGCAGTCACGAGTGATCCCCCTATACTTTATATATGGAGAACACTCATCACTGTGTATAGCCACATCTTTCTAAAGGGGCCCATACATGAACCAATAGCGAACTAACAATCCCACTAACGTACGATAGCTGGGTCATACATGGGCGATTGTTCGGAAATTTTTATTATCGTCCCAGTGGGAACATTTTTATGATGAGATCGAGTGATTGAATGATTGCTCTATTGTACGACTGGGGGTTGGTTTGTGTATGGACCCCACAAGATGATGGACAGAATCTTACAGATATTTAAAAGTCTAGTGCAGTGTGCACCCACCTTTACATACCAAGTTCAGATAAGGGAGCATGTGGCCAGAAACCTTAAAAGCATCCAAGGCTGTTTAAAGGTCTCAAGGTTCTCCAGAATGCAAACAGTATGGTGGCACTGACAGTTACCTAAACCAGGGGGATACATAAAAGTACTATATATTTATTGGTGCCATATGTTTCTAGATTATGGGGTATAAATATTGAGTTTAGTTCCCCTTTGTATCCAGTTAATCTCTTATTAGTCAGTTCAGGTTTTGATAATTCTATCATTTTACCCCTATCAATGCAGATTTCCTTATTTGATTATCACTTTTCGCTTTTAAATGAGTTAAGCCCCACCTGGTGGGAAGTAGACACAATGTCACACAGACAGTCTAGATAAGGTAATGGCCTTATATGGAAATTGTCTTCAACTTGAGGTTTCATTTCTTTAGAACTGTTTAGAATTGGGGTTTTTTCGTATTTCCCGTCTAATTCATGTGATAGTGAGAAAAATAAAACGATTCTATGGCTAAAGGTCCGTACACACGTTCCAATAGGACGATCAAAGCACGAACCCCGAGTGCAAGACAGACACGCGATGAATGGACATTTCAAATGATTTTTTATACTTAGAACAAGATCAGGAACAATCCAAAACTTTTTGTGAAGGTGGCAGATAAGGGGGCTCGAGGAACAATCCAAAACTTTTTGTGAAGGTGGCAGATAAGGGGGCTCGGAGATTGTCTTAAGCAAAGACCAACTATCTGATAAAGATATAAAAACCTTGAGGGGTGACCCAGTTACCGAATATATGGGGAATTGAAAGAACTTCTAGATTATGGCAGAACTAAGTGCTGGATCAGAGAGAATATGATCAAAATTCCATTCCCTTCCAAAAGTCCACAAATCCTTGACTGATTTTAAGAGGTGCCCAGTTGTATCAAGCATACTGTGAATTTGTATCAAATAATATAGATTTATAGATGATCTTATCCTAGTCTGGATGAAAATTTACCTGGAACTTTTAGGCTTAAAGTATTGTAAAAAACCCAAATGGGGTATTACCTTTTCCCACTGTATGAATAAGGTTTCCATTGAGTTCCTAGATATTGAATTTAAGGTTTTGGATGATTGAATGGTCATGGATTTCTTCTGAAAACCAATACTACGAATGCAATCCTAAAGCGGACAGTGGCCACTTCGTCAACTACGGGCCATACCGTATGGCCAATTCTTATTTAAGTGAATCTATGACTATGTTTCAGGAGAGGGTTATGGCTCTATAGGATCCTCTTAATGTGAGAGGCACCAGTTGGAGGTCTGTAAGTGCGAATAGGGCATCTCTATTGCAGAACATAAACATTGGTCATTCCTTTTCATGGGCCGCTATCTTGATGATGTTCTGTCTCCTGTTCCAAAAATGATTTTTAGAAAAGGATAATCCATAGGCTCTGTGGTGTCAACCGGCCAGTACATAAAAGCCCCAGTAGAGAAAAAGGAAACTATTACGTGGTTGAATTATAAGTGTTACAAATGTGGAGGCAACACAAGACAAAATGTGTAAATATATAATGCTCCCAATCGTTTATGAGTAACAGCACAGGAAAGATATATAAAATGAGAAGGAATTATAACTTAAGGGTATGTCCACCCGTAAAACTGATTTTTAATATGCTGCTCCCCCATGTCCCCCAGCCCCAACCGCATAATTTTTTTTTTCAGAAAGCCCCCAAACTCTTACTTACCTCCCCTCGTTCCTCCGCCGCCTGCCGGCCCTCGCTTGCGAGAATGCAAGCAGAGGGGCGGGACCGCAGTCGCATCTGTAATTGGCTGAGCGGCAGCCAATCACAGACGGCGGCTGCCGTTCATTCAGTGCAGCGGAGGAAAGCGGAGAGGGTAAGTAAGAGTTTGGGGAGCTTTTTGAAAAAAAAAAATATCGGCTGGGGCTGGGGGACATGGGGGAGCACATATTAAGGGGGATTTGTGCTAGGGGGAGGGATAGTAGAACGGAGGGAGAGGGAGGGAGAGGGAGGGGAGGAGAAGGGCTGCAGTACGCATGGCAAATATCTACCGGAGGCAAGATAGCAGGCTGAGCCCTGCTTCCTCCTGGTGGTTAGTTTTGGGACTTTGGGGGGGGGGGTTTACAGGAGAACCCTATGGAGCTGGGATGTGAGGTAAGGATTAAACTACACTACATGGTGGGGCCAGTAGTTGGGGGGATTATAGTTTTGGGGGTGGACATGCCCTTTAATATATTAATGGGCCATACAATGAACTTTCTTGTGCATTGTTCACTAATAGGTCATATCAGAGGACACGTGGACATCCTTTAAGGTTGGAAGAAAAGAAGTTTCATCTTCAGGTTAGGAAAGGTTTCTTTACAGTGAGAACGGTGAAATTGTGGAACTGTCTTCCAGCAGATGTGGTAATGGCAAGTTCATTGAATAGCTTTAAAAAAGGCCTGGATAAGTTTCTAAAACTAAAAAATATTGAGAATTACTGGTATTAATGCATATAGATCTGGTTGATCCAGGGATACTTTCCGATTACCGTTTGGAGTCAGGAAGGAATTTTTTCCCCCTTTTTAGCTGGGTTTTTTGCCTTCCTCTGGATCAACTGTTAGGTAGGGTTAAAAAAAAATATATATATATATAAAGAGGGTGAATAGGTTGGACTTGATGGACATATGTCTTTATTCAACCTTAATTACTATGTTACTATGTAACTGTAGATCCATGTATGCTATCTACTGAGCCATTTGCAGCTGTAGGAAGCAGTATGTAGATTACAAACTGTAACCTCGTGATTTTTTAAAAATATATTTAGATTGAAAGGAGATATGTTGAAAATCCCCACTGAGAATATGTAATCCGTTTAATTAATTTGGCTTGAAAAGGCCAAATTACTGTTCTTTCCAGGGGCGTATCTAGGGTCTAAGAAGACCAGGGGCACTCTTGGGCACTGCACGTGCCGCGCGTAGCGCGGCGAAAAATTTTTAGGCCACGCCCCTTTCTCCGCCCCAATTAAGCCACACCCACTATGTATTTAATAGAGGTGGCCAAAAAGACACAGACAGACAGATAGACAACCACATAGACACACAGCCCGATAGTGATAAACAGACAGAAAGACAGTGAAATAGACAGAGATAGACAGACAGAGATAGAGAGATCAGAGTTGGACAGACACAAATTAATGACACAAAGACACAGTAAACTGGCAATTTCATTATATACTGGTAGTAATCTGGTCATTTTAAACTTACTGCTGTGTTCAGTTGTAGTCAGACGCTTGCCCACATCTTTGGCCAGGGAGACCTTCTTGTACCTTCTACATGGACCTCTGCCCCTATCTATCTCTATCTGTCCCTCTCTCTCTCTGTATATCTATCTCTATCTGTCCCTCTCTCTCTCTGTATATCTATCTCTATCTATATATCTGCCTCTTGTTTATCTATTTAACAATGTCTATCTGCTTCTTGTCTATCTCTATGTGTCTCTCTCTCTATCTATCTATCTATCTATCGTCTATCTATCTATCTATCTATCTAACTCTGCTTTCTATTTATTTATCTAACTAACTCTGCTTTCTATCTATCTATCTATCTAACTCTGCTATCTATCTATCTATCTATCTATCTATCTATCTATCTATCTATCTATCTATCTAGATTGTCTTAAGCAAAGACCAACTATCTGATAAAGATATAAAAACCTTGAGGGGTGACCCAGTTACCGAATATATGGGGAATTGAAAGAACTTCTAGATTATGGCAGAACTAAGTGCTGGATCAGAGAGAATATGATCAAAATTCCATTCCCTTCCAAAAGTCCACAAATCCTTGACTGATGTTAAGAGGTGCCCAGTTGTATCAAGCATACTGTGAATTTGTATCAAAATAATATAGATTTATAGATGATCTTATCCTAGTCTGGATGAAAATTTACCTGGAACTTTTCTAAAGTATTGTAAAAACACCAAATGGGGTATTACCTTTTCCCACTGTATGAATAAGGTTGCCATTGAGTTCCTAGATATTGAATTTAAGGTTTTGGATGATCGAATGGTCATGGATTTCTTCTGAAAACCAATAACTACGAATGCAATCCTCAATCAACAATACGGGCCATACCGTATGGCCAATTCTTATGTTTAAGGTGAATCTATGACTATGTTTCAGGAGAGGGTTATGGCTCTATAGGATCCTCTTAATGTGAGAGGACACCAGTTGGAGGTCTGTAAGTGCGAATAGGGCATCTCTATTGCAGAACATAAACATTGGTCAGTCCTTTTCATGGGCCGCTATCTTGATGAATGTTCTGTCTCCTGTTCCAAAAATGATTTTTAGAAAAGGATAATCCATAGGCTCTGTGGTGTCAACCGGCCAGTACATAAAAGCCCCAGTAGAGAAAAAGGAAACTAGTACGTGGTTGTATAAAGTGTTACAAATGTGGAGGCAACACAAGCAAAATGTGTAAATATATTAATGCTTCCCAATCGTTTATGAGTAACAGCACAGGAAAGATATATAAAATGAGAAGGAATTATAACTTAATATATTAATGGGCCATACAATGAACTCTCTGTTGCATTGTTCACTAATAGGTCATATCAGAGGACTCGTGGACATCCTCTAAGGTTGGAAGAAAAGAAGTTTCATCTTCAGGTTAGGAAGGGTTTCTTTACAGTGAGAATGGTGAATTTGTGGAACTGTCTTTCGGCAGATGTGGTAATGGCAAGTTCATTGAATAGCTTTAAAAAAGGCCTGGATAAGTTTCTAAAACTAAAAAATATTGAGAATTACTGGTATTAATGCATAAAGGTTGATCCAGGGATACTTTCCGATTGCCGTTTGGAGTCAGGAAGGAATTTTTTTCCCCTTTTTAGCTGGGTTTTTTTGCCTTCCTCTGGATCAACTGTTAGGTAGGGTTAAAAAAAATATATATATATATAAAGAGGGTGAATAGGTTGGACTTGATGGACGTATGTCTTTATTCAACCTTAATTACTATGTTACTATGTAACTGTAGATCCATGTATGCTATCTACTGAGCCATTTGCAGCTGTGGGAAGCAGTATGTAGATTACAAACTGTAACCTCGTGATTTTTTAAAAATATATTTAGATTGAAAGGAGATATGTTGAAAATCCCCACTGAGAATATGTAATCCGTTTAATTAATTTGGCTTGAAAAGGCCAAATTACTGTTCTTTCTATTTCTTCTTCTTTTTCTTCTTCCATTTTATTCTTCCGCTTTTTTGGACCGTATTTCCTCCCACAGTTTTTGAGCTAGAGACAGGAAATTGGGTACAGACGTGCGGGGCATATAGGAGAAGTGTGCTATCTTCTAGCTGAGGAATCTGCAGAAGCGTTACGGCGCTATCGGCGAATTTCCGGACATTTTTTCCCATAGACTATAATTGTAACAATCCTCAAATGTGGATATTTCAAAACAGTTTTTTTCATGGTCATAAATACAAATGGTGATAGCCCCAACCCCCCACACAGACCCAGGTGCACCCACCTACTGACCTACCTTTCCATTCCCATGGAAGCCATACTTAAAGGTTAACTAAAGTAAAAAAAAACTAATTTAGATTTATCCTCAATAAAAGATTTTTGGTTATAAACACAAAAAAAGACATACCCCCTCAACCAGACCCAGGTACACACACCTACTAATCTACTTATCTATTACTGTGGCAGCCATACTTAAAGGGTAACTAAAGTAAAAAAAAACTACTTTAGATTTATTCTCAATAAAAGATAGTTTTATGGTTGTAAACACAAAAAAGACATACCCCCTAAACCAGACCCAGGTACACACACCTACTGATCTACTTATCCATTACGCTGGCAGCCATATTTAAAGGGTAACTAAAGTCAAAAAAACTAATTTAGATTTATCCTCAATAAAAGGTAGTTTTATGGTTGTAAACACAAAAAAGACATACCCCTCAACCAGACCCAGGTACACACACCTACTGATCCATTACTGTGGAAGCCATACTTTAAAGGGTAACTAAAGTCAAAAAAGCTAATTTTGATCAATAATCAAAAAATTTGTTTTTTTAACCCCCAGCGTGATACAGGTATACACAGATACTGACCTACCACCTCCATTACTGTTGCAGCCATACGGTACTTAAAGGGTAACGAAAGTCAAAAAAACTAATTTTGACCAATCATCAAAAAAAAAATTTTTTTAACTCTCAACCCGACACGGGTACACACACCTACTGATCTACTTATCCATTACTATGGCAGCCATATGTAAAGGGTAACTAAAGTAAAAAAAACTTATTTTGACCAATCATCAAAAAAGTTAGTATTTTATCCCCCAACCTGATATGAATACACACACACCAACTGACCTACCTTTAATGCATGTGACATATTTAAAGGGTAAGTAAAAAACAACAATGTCCTCTTCATTGACATTATTGAGTTTTAAAATCTGCAGCACAAACACACAAATTCCCTTCCAAAATGCAGTCTTTCAAGCCAAATTCAAAGTTTATACTTAAACTTTCCCTTTCTAGTTTAATCTGTAATCTGTGATCTATCTGTTGCAATAATTTACCACTGCACACAGGGATATATTTGCCGTTTGGTAACATTTCTTGGTTTTATCTTATCCATGTAATTGTGCCATTGGCTATTTGTTTTTAATACCTGTATTTATATGTATTGACCATTGAAGGGTTAACTCTAGCATATGATTTAAGGGGGAGTTAGCCCTGCCATTGACCAAACCCCTGAGGAAGTCGCGTCTTGCTACGAAATGCGGAGGGAGGAGCTTCAGGCTATTCTTTGTGTCATGTGTCTGTAGTCCAATTTTGAAAGTGTATACTAATAAATTTGTTGTTTTACCTGGAATGCCGGTAGCCTGCCTGTACTTACCATGCTATATGTTGGCTGTGAACCGCTTGGTGGGAAGCTGGAAGGGGGTTGTGCACTGTGCACTAGAGGGACGGATCGTGAGGTTCGGGTAATAAACTACACTTTGTCAAATGAAATGGTTTATCCTGGACTTCGGGGTTTGTGGAATTATGGGAATTTTATGTGCTGAGTCTTGCTTAGAGCATTCAGTTTGAATTTAGCAGTGGTGACTGATGAAGAAATCGAGAAAATTGTGTCCCTTTTGGTCTGTCGTAAAATCTTTATAGTTACGGATAGGGGGGGATTTACACCTCAGGAGTCTGTATGCTCAAAAAGCCTGGCGCCATTAGCCCCACCCCTAAACACAGACCACACCCCCAAACCATACCAATTCCCTTTTTTAGGAAGAAAATGGATTATATATGGGGTGGAGGGGGGGGGGATATTGACAGCGCCTCTGCCGCCCCCCCAACCACAGGCACCAAGGGTCATCTCTAGACTTTTTGGCACCTGGAAAAAAAATTCCAAATGCTGCCCCTCGCCATGCCGCCCCGGAAGGGGTGCAGTTTTATAATTGAAGTGGGGATGCTTTGTCCGGAAGTGGGTGTGGTTTGTCCAGAAGTGGGAAGGGCTTTATAACATGACTGGTAATAATGCCCACAATGACTGGTAAATTGCCCACAGTGACTGGTAAATGATGCCAAAATTGATTTAATCAAAGGATTGCCAGTCAGAAGGGAGGAGTCGTAGCTGCGTCTGTTGTGCAATGAAAGTCACAGCTTCCCCTGCTATTTAAAGTGACAGTACCTAGCATCTACCCTAGCATCTCTGTAATGTGCTCACCCTGCCTTATTAGAGAGGCGGCCCTGACAGGCACCCCTAGGCGTGTACCTAGTGAGTCTCATGGTAAATCGGGCCTGGCTAAGGATATTTTTGGTTGCAATAAGTAGATCTACAATAATGTTGCTATGTGAATGGCCTAATATCAATGGATCCAAATTCATTCTTATTTCTGGGTAGTGCACAATCCAACTGAGTTTCTCATAGGCAAAAGGCAGCAGGCTATTCTTTGTGTCATGTGTCTGTAGTCCAATTTTGAAAGTGTGTACTAATAAATTTGTTGTTTTACCTGGAATGCCGGTAGCCTGCCTGTCTAAACTACACTTTGTCAAATGAAATGGTTTATCCTGGACTTCGGGGGTTTGTGGAATTATGGGAAATTTTATGTGCTGAGTCTTGCTTAGAGCATTCAGTTTGAATTTAGCAGTGGTGACTAATGAAGAAATCGAGAAAATTGTGTCCCTTTTGGTCTGTCGTAAAATCTTTATAGTTACGGATAGGGGGGGATTTACACCTCAGGAGTCTGTATGCTCAAAAAGCCTGGCGCCATTAGCCCCACCCCTAAACACAGACCACACCCCCAAACCATACCAATTCCCTTTTTTTAGGAAGAAAATGGATTATATATGGGGTGGAGGGGTGGGGGGATATTGACAGCTGCCTCTGCCGCCCCCCCAACCACAGGCACCAAGGGTCATCTCTAGACTTTTTGGCACCTGGAAAAAAAATTCCAAATGCTGCCCCCCTCGCCATGCCGCCCCGGAAGGGGTGCAGTTTTATAATTGAAAGTGGGTGATGCTTTGTCCGGAAGTCGGGTGTGGTTTGTCCAGAAGTGGGAAGGGCTTTATAAACATGACTGGTAAATAATGCCCACAATGACTGGTAAATTATGCCCACAGTGACTGGTAAATGATGCCCAAAATTGATTTTAATCAAACGGATTGCCAGTCAGAAGGGAGGAGTCGTAGCTGCCGTCTGTTGTGCAATGAAAGTCACAGCTTCCCCTGCTATTTAAAGTGACAGTACCTAGCATCTACCCTAGCATCTCTGTAATGTGCTTCACCCTGCCTTATTAGAGAGGCGGCCCTGACAGGCACCCCTAGGCGTGTACCTAGTGAGTCTCATGGTAAATCCGGGCCTGGCTACGGATATTTTTGGTGCAATAAGTAGATCATACAATAATGTTGCTATGTGAATGGCCTAATATCAATGGATCCAAATTCATTCTTATTTCTGGGTAGTGCACAATCCAACTGAGTTTCTTCATAGGCAAAAGGCAGACTGTCTCCACCAGATGTACATGTAAATAACTTACCCTTTAATTTACTTGGTTTCAGTTGGGATTTATGGCCACATTTAAAGGGATCTTGGAAAATGTAAACACGGCTTATGTTCTGACCTTTAAATGAGTAACTAATAATCTAGTAAAATGGAACAACTCCAATGAAATCTAATAATGTCAAATAATCTATAAACCAAGTATTAGAAAAATATTTGGTTTTTAATTCAGGATTGAGCAGTAAAAGTAATTATTCCTATGTAATGTTTATAGTGTGACTGTTAGATATTCCAGGATATGTTATAGATCTTCTCATAGGTCTTCAGCTCGGCATACGAACAGCAAACAGGACTGAAGTTCTCCCTTTAGTTCACTCTGAAATGAAAAAGTTATTTACTAATTATTTTCTTTAATCTATGTCCTCTATCAGTCCTATACTGTACAGACAAAGCAGTCCCCACAATTAAGGATTTAATTACAGGGTCAATCTATTAAACCAGAAAGACTTTACAATAATACAATCTAGCCTTAAAGGACATGTCCACCCCAAAAACTGAAATTTAACCCCATACTGGCCCCACTGTGTAGTGTACAAAAATCCTTACCTTACATCTCTGCTCCAAATGGTTCTCCTGCTATGCCCCTCCAAAGCCAGGAAAACTGCAGTGTAGTAGCTCATCCTGCACTTGTCGACAAGGTTTGAGGCATGCGCAGGAGAGTCCTCCCCCCCCTCCCTCTCCCTCCCTCCAGTTTTTCTCTCCCTCACCCTAGCTCTAAACCCCTTGTATATAATGTAGGTATTGGTCCCCCAGCCCCAACCACCTTAATAGAATTTAGAGAAAGTCCCCCGATAGTTACTTACCTTACCTCTCTCCCCCGGCGTTCTGAGCAGCTGGCAGCCACGTCCCTGATCGGCTGCCTCTCAGCCAATCAGGGACGTGGCTGTTGGTCCCACCCCCTGCTTGCAGTTCCGTGAAAGCAGAGGGTCGGGGAGTGCAGCGGAGGAGAGAGGTAAGGTAGGTTAAGGTCGTTAAGACAAATTTCTATTATGGCAGTTGGGGCTGGGGGACCAATACCTACATTATATAAAAAGTTGTAAAAAGGGGTGGACATGCCCTTTAAATGTGGTTCTCATTTATATAAACATCTTAATTTAAATCACAGAGAGTCCGGTTTAACTGCAAAATGTGAAAGGATCATTTGCTTTTTTTGCTGGGGCAACTTCCTGTTTCTAGCATCTTGTAATTTGGAACTTCCTGTGTTGTTCTCAAGTAATACTTAATTGAATTGTACTGCTTTTTACATTTTAAATAAATAAAAATTAAAAAAAATATCATTTGTGCATTAAAATTTACATTATACGTTCATTTGTAAGAGATTTAAGCTGGGAACACACCATACAACAATTTGGCCCGACCGACCAACATTGTAGTGTTTCGGTCGGTCGGGACGACCGTTCCTTGGACGAAAAGCACGATCGGATGGGTCGGAAAACCATGACTGATCGTGTGGTCCTCTATGGACCACACAATCAGTTGCGGCTTACTATTGGATGCAGCTGCTTTTGGTCGGAAGCCTCGAACGGTCGGTCAGGAGGAAAGATTGCAACATGTGTACTTAGCTTCAGAGTCATGATTTGAAATAATATTTTCTCAAGAAAAAACGACTTCCTTCCTTCTTCCCTTCTTATTATTTCTACTCCCCTTATTATTTTTTTAGATTTCCAATTCCTATTCCCCATTTCATTCTCTGCACAATTCTTAATATTCTCATCTCCTTCTTTTCTTTTTCCTCCTTCTACATTGTTTCTTGCTTTTCCCACCTTTCCTCTAGTTTCTTGCTTCTCCTTTGGACTCATTGCTTTACCTATTTACATATTGTCCCCACTCTATGCCCTTTTATAGGCTCTATAAACAAACTTCTTTATTTGTGAGCTCTCTCTCTCTTTTTCTCTCCTATGTTTCCTCCACGTCTGTGGTACACCATGACCTGGATCAATGAGAACCTTCACAAGAATTTTTCCTCCATCTTTTTTTGTATCTCCCTTTTTCCTTTACCCTTCACTTAATTTCCTTCTTTGTCCCATCCACTTCAACAGTCACTTTCCGTTTCCTTACCAGTCCGTGGAAATTGCATATTCATAGTAAGGAACACTGTACAGAACAGATACCTGAATAGATGAGTAAAGGGATTTCCCGTATTTCTTCCTGTATTCCACCCTGATGCTGATCAGGTCTGTTTCACTCCGAGAGATCAGAATGCGGCTGATGGTTTTTTGATCTGTTCCTAAACCCTGCGAGAAGAATAGAATGAGATGTGTCCTTAGCAGTTATATCTACTATATGTCAACCTATTTACTAGAGATGGGATCTAGGTCCAACTCAGACCCAAATCCAACACGGAACCCCTCAGTTCCAAAATCTGAATGTTCTGTCCGACACCAGGCAGATTGTTTGGCTTTCAGAACTTCAGAGCGCATTTTCGATGATTAGCGAACATTTGAGATTATTTTTGATCATCTTTGAAAATTGCCTTGAATGTTCGATAATACTTGAAAATACAATTGTAAATTTGAAAGTAGTTTTCAAGGATTATCGAACATTCGATAACCATTGAAAATGTGCTCCGAAGTCCCGAAAGTACTTTCCGTTCTCGGATCTTTGGATTTCCCGAGATCCAAAAATGGAACGGATCTTACCAGTTTCGTCCATCTCTATTATTTACTAATCACATTTAAAAACTTACAAAGATCCCAGTTCTCTCTGGGAAGGAAACATCAGTGGTCAGTGGTGGAGAAGCTCCAGTCTGATCAAAATGAATTAGCTCCAACTATAGAGAGAAATTTGCCTGTCCATTTGGAATACTTCAGATGCAATAAAGCCCATGTTACCACCTAAGCATTGCTGTTTTACTCAGAACCTAAACTGCTAAGTCTTCACCTCTAGGTACAGTCTCTGTCTCCCGAAATACTTTCCCTCACTAGTTCCACATCGCACGGCTGAGACTTGTCACTGACAGTCTGTGGGGAGTATAATGTAAGTAAGTTTGAGGAAAGAGACTGTATCCAGGGGTGAGGACCTGGTTTAGGTCCTCACCCTGAGTACTTTTAGGGGGATAGGGGTGAATTGGTAGACTATAATTGTCCTTTAAGTTATACATTATAGCAGCCATTTAGGATTATTTATATTTTAATTTTTGTAACTCCTTTAAGGACCAATATTTGCCTATAACTCAGGAAAATGTGGTTCAGAGTTTTCCTTTAAAGGGACACTATACTGAAAAAATGACTTTGCCTCATCTTAATCTATAATTGAATACATGTTAGTAGCACTTACTCTGATTTGTGTGTGTTGCTGCATGCCTTCAATGCAGTACACATTTTGTTTAGGAGCAGTATCCCCCCTCCTTCTTTTAACCACTCCCACTTTCATCTGACCTGACTTTTTTCCCACAAACCAACTGTCAAGCCTGCACACAGCATACAATATTCTAACTGTCAAAACTCTGTCACCATTCCAGCTACAGTAAAACTACTCACAGAAGAATAGTTTTTGAGAGCAAG